>PVJH01007658.1:0-91161 GCA_004026705.1 Nesogale talazaci
GGCAGAGGGCCACCCTGTGGGCCTCACCGTGGTTACTGTAGACCTGAGTCAGTGCAGGGGCTTCTTTCCCGGTGTCTGGTGAGTGATGGGTGCTATCGTCTCTTATGAATGTCTCTGCCTTTCAGGATCTGGAAGCATCGAAAGAGCTAGACACGATTTGCCCCAAAGCGCCCAAGCTGGAGGAGAGGTGAATGCTTGCGGGTCTTGGTAACCTCATAGGAACACTTTCTCCTTGGGGACTCGTGTGACCTTGACTTCGACTCTGAAGCCTCCTGGGCCCCTCTTGGGGCACATCTGGGCTGTGTTTGGGGGCCAGGGTCAGCTTTGCTTTGTGCAGTTCCTCTAGCCATACCAAGCGGGCCGGTCTGTGCTGTAGAGCCTCTGCTGCCAACTGGCCCCACAGACAAACCCAGCCCCGCCACTCCCCATTCAGCCCCTGAGCTGGTGCCCTGCCATGAGGGAGAGCCCCGAAGGCCTTTGTTTAGAAGCCCCTCCCCACACCAACCGTTCTCAACTGGGGCTGTGTAGGGGGCGACCCTCCCCTGGAAGTGTGGACTGGAAAGGCCTTGGGCATAGAATTCGCCCTCTGAGGCCGGCTCCCCTGCCCATCCAGGGCCTCCTTCCAAGGGCCTGCCCCATGGCTCCTGGCTGCCCCTCCTCGGCCTGAGCAGTGCCACCGTCAGCGTCCCATGATGCCCGCATGGCTGTGCTGACTCCTCACCCAGAGGGAGGGCGTTTGATGCCAGCACCTCTCCTCACCCCTAGAGAGTGACGTCACCCTGCCCTGCAGGGTCACCCTGCCAAGGAGGCCCTAGGTTGCTGGAGCACGAAGGGAGGGAGCTTGGTTTGTGCCTGTTGCCCTGCCCAGTGTGGCTGGAGAGCTCACTATCAAGCCGGGCAGGACGCAGGGCTGAAACCCCGCCCGCCGCAAGCTGCAGTGGGAAGTCACACGGTCCCCTCCCTGAACAGCTCCTCGTCGGATCCGCTGCTAGTGTGTCTTTCTCAGACGTGGAGCTGCAGCCTCCCTGTGTGGGCGGGCTGCCCTGGGGCTGGGGGTGCATGTGAGGTAGGTGTAAGGGTGGCGCCCCCCTCACCGTGGCTTCCTGCTCTGCAGGCTGAAGGCGCTGACGCACAAGGCTGCAGTGATGCTGTTCATGAAGGGGAGCAAGCAGGTGGGTGCCCACGATGCCCCCCGTTCCAGCAGACCCCTTCCTCCCGCCCGACTTCCCCAGGAGGATCCCAGGCCTGTGCTGCTGGGAGCTCGGCCACAGGGTGTCTGATTCGCGGGACCTTCTCTTCCACACCCTGCTGCTGCACAGCCGGGGAGCGGACTCAGGCACGCCTTGGAGAGGGGTGCAGAGACGGGTGCTGGTTGTGGTGGCGGCGGCAGCAGCAGTGGCATCTGCCCGAACTGCACAGAAGTTGAGCAGGGAGGGGTGTGGCAGGTCACCCCGCTGGTGTTGGGCGTGGGGGAGCACTGCTCCAGTCCAGTCTTGCCCGGGGTTGGGGTGGGCTGGGCTCCATGGCAGGGCTGCAGGGAGGTTCGTCCTGCCCCCAGACTGATGCCCCTGGCGGGCGGGCAGGGCACTGTCTGGTGGTTGACAGCAGCTTTGCCTGTGGCCCACTCCCCTCCCCCACTGAGAAGAGCTGTGCCTTGAACTGTGCCGTGGCGGTTCTTGCCCCTCTGTCTGTCCATGATGGCACCTGGCACAGAGAAGGGGGCGGCCGTCCAGTTAGGACAGGCGCAGAGTAAGTGAGTCTGCCCGAGCTCCGACCTGGCTGGGAGCTGGGGCAGTAGGAGCCTGGGCAGGAGGTCCTGGCTGGGAAGCGTGGTCATCTTGAGCTAGTGACATCTGCCTGTGGGTCACTTTCATATCAGGGACGAAGCCTGGCTGTGCTACTCGGGGGAGGGGGCGGGCATGGCCGAGTGGGGGGTGGCGGGGGGGTGGCTTGGGGGTGCTGAGGATTTGGTCTCCAGGGATGGGGGCTATTCACCATGCAGAGACTGGGCCTGCGGCCCTCAGAGGGAAGCAATGGCTGCTCGGGGATTTGGTTCAGAGCCGAGCCGGCAGCCTCTGCACCGACTGTGTTGTGCTGTCAGGACAGACAGCCTGACCAAGTGAGACCATTGCCCTGAGTCAGTTCTCACTCCGGTGACGGGTGACAGGGGAGCTGCCAGGGGCTTCCGGGGCAGTCAGTGTCGTGCAGGGAGACCGTCCGTCCTTCCTCCCCGAGAACAACTGGGGCTCAACACGCACCTTTCAGCTTGTGCCCTGGGAGGGGTGGGGGAGGGCGTCCCGCCTGCCTGTTGGGCCACACACTGGGAGACGCCTCTCTTCTCTCCTTTTTGGAGCGCAGGAAGCCAAGTGTGGATTCAGCAAGCAGATCCTGGAGATTCTCAATAGTACAGGGTACGTACCTCCACCCGCCCGTCTGTACCTGTCTGTGTGTCTATCTGACAGCTGCATCGCCACGCTGGGGAAGGCGGGTGTGCACTGCGTCCTATGGTCAGAGGTACCCACAGGGTCCTCCCTGGTCCTGCTGACAGCCCCGAAGACTGGGCTTGTCTGAGTTTTTAGAAACAGCCTGTCTGTGGCTCTGCCTGTTTCTTCTTTTCCCGCGACGCCGTGAGGCTTTGACAAGGGTGTGTGCGCATGGCACGGTGGTGCCCAGCAGACTGTGCCGGCGTGGGTGGGGCCTGACTCTGGTCTGCAGAGACAGTCCTGGGCAGGGCGGCAGCTGGGCCAAGGCAGGCATGTGGGCCCCGGGCCCTGGTTCTGGCCCTCATGAGGGCAGCGTGGGGCCGTGCTGGTGTCCCCTGGTGGAGAGGGCGAGCACTTGTCGCGTCCTGTCGCTGTGGGCCTGGCTCGGGGCTGAGGGTCTCTTGTCTTCGCAGGGTGGAGTACGAGACGTTTGACATCCTGGATGACGAGGAGGTGAGGCCTGTGCTGGGCTCCGGCCTCCAGGGCGGGGCCTCTTGCCGTGCTACGGGGCCCTCTGCAGGCCTGGCCCAGGCTGAGCGTCGTCCTATCTCTGCAGGTGCGGCAAGGACTGAAGGCCTACTCCAACTGGCCCACGTACCCGCAGCTCTACGTGAAGGGGGAGCTGGTAGGGGGACTGGACATCGTGAAGGTGAGCCGGCGCCGCCCTGTGCCCTGGGGGGGGGGGCGGGGGGGGGCGGTGTCCCTGTGGTCCTTGCTGTGCCACCTGACCGGTCTCTCCCTGGCGGCTCCTCCCGCGGGGGCTTGGGTCACGGCCAGGTCTCTCAAGGAGTGTCATTCCCCGCGCGAGGGCCCTATCCTGCACTGGTCCCTGCTCACACTCTGGCGTACCCCCAGCTCCGCGTGACGCCTTCCCAGGTGCTCCTGTCCCCAGCACTCGGAGGGCAGGCCTCTGCCACACTGGGGGGGGGGGCCCTGCTCCCAAGGGAATCAGTCAGAGCAGGCTGCTCCTCGGGCTTGGAGCTCACAGTGCTTGCCTGGCCATGGGGTCCTGTGCATGGTGCCCGTCGGTCGGTAGGTCGGTCGGTCCATCCGCTGAGGTGGGGGCAGCTGCAGGTGCATGCAGGGCCTGCCGGCGAGTGGGAAGCACCTTGTGTGCATGAGTTGTGTGCACCTCCTGCTTTTCAGGGACTGGGTTGCAGCCCCTGTGAGTGTTGAGGTGCTGGCCTGCCCCCACCCTGAGGGTGCCTCTCTGGCAGGGCGTCGGTAGACCGGTTGCTGGGGATGGAGGAGAAGGAGGAGAGCGCAGGCTTGGCTTGGTCTCAGAGCAGGCCTGGCCCCATTGGGCGAGGAGCTCCCGCAGCCAGCCAATAGGGAGGGTCTTTAAGCTCTACTTTGCTGTGCCGCCCCTCGCCCCCCCAATCAGGCCTGTCCCCAGATGTCCACTGGACTTCCTTGAGCTTCTGTAGACAGGTCTTCATGGGTGCACGTCCCCACTGGCCAGTGAGGGCTTTTCCTCTCTTCCCCCCAGTCAGCGATGTCTCGGGGCCCACAGGTCCCTCTGCCAGCCTGGCTCTGGGAGGACTGGGGGCCGCAAAGCTGCCAGTGCCCAAGGCGTGGCATGTGCCCTGCAGGCTGGGCGGGCTGGACGAGGCCCTTGCTCGTGCCCTGGAGCAGGGAGTAGGCGTGGGAATCAGTAGACCTCCCCGTGCCTCTCGGCTTCCTTCAGCCTGGCCCTGCCGTGGCCCTGCTCTGGGCCCCCTGTTGGATTTGCTGTGCAAAAAGCCAGCGGGCTTTAGCAGATCAGACACTTTCACTTTGTAATCTGAGCACAAGGTCAGCAGTTCAAGCTCACCAGCTGATCTGAGAGAGAATGACGAGGCTCTCTGCTCCTGAAAAGCTGTACGTCTTGGGATCCCATAGGGAGGTGGGGGGTGGGGAATCAGGTAATGAGTTTGGAGAGTTGGGCCCAGCGGGGGATGCTGGTAGACCTTCTGCGCCGGAAGGTTTTTTTCTGATTCTGGATAGACTCGTGCTGCCATTGTGTGGGTGTACGGGGTGTGGCTGGGGTCTAGAGCAGCGGTTCTCCCCCTTCCTAGCGTCCCGACCCTTCCATCCACTTCCTCATGCTTTGGTGACCCCAACCATACACTATGAAATCTGGTCTTGGAGCATGGTGTAGCGTGGGTAACAGTCTTCACACCAGCTGTGTCTGTATGAGGGCGGGCCTGCCTGGAGACCGATAGGGAGCACTGTCTCAGTTCCTAAGACCATTGGAAATATGTGTTTTCCGATGGTCCCCTGTGAAAGGGCTGTTCGACCCCCAGGTTGATGGGGGTCCAGAGTGACTCACATGTACACGGAAGAATTTTGTATTAAGAAGGGGACCCAGCCGAGTCCCTGGGCCGGATGCCAGCCAGGCTTGTCCAGCCTCGTGCAGGCACAGGTGCTGCTGCAGCAAGGTGAAGCAGGAAGCAGCAGGTCACAGGCGTGGGTGCTGTGCCTCGTGGACCCAAGGTCGGGGGACCTGGCAGGTCATGGCTCCCTGGAGGCCGCCGCAGAGCCCAGCGGAGATGAATGGGAGGGGGCAAGAGCGAGGAGAAGGTAGTTGGCAGTGCCTCTCAGAAAAAGGCACACACCCAAGGAGACACTTCAGGCCAACGGATAGGTTGGGGGCCACCCAACCGTCACGTGGCAAGTTGGCATAGTCTCCCTGCCACACAGGCCGCTGTCCAAGCCGCGTGCACATGGAAGGTTATGTCTTTTCCCAGGAACTGAAGCAAAGCGGTGAATTGCTGCCTATCCTGAGAGGAGAGAACTGACCCAGCCCAGCTTGGTGCCCACGGTCTGCTCTGAGGAGGACTGTGACCCCACCCCCAGCCCAGCTCAGTGCCCAATGATCGCCAGAAATACTTGATTCTGTGGAGCAGCCCCTGGCCGTGCCCTGACGGCAGGCAGGCAGGCGCACCTGTGCTCGTTGTCGTCACTTTGTGTCTGTCACAAGGTCGTGCTAAATGTATGTTACATTTTTTCCACTGAAATAGGATACAATAAACCTCTTGAAAGCCGAGAAGAATTGGGTATGGAGGGTGTCTCAGAGGTGTCCTCCACACGGGCTGCCCTGGGGCCAGGTGGTGCCTAGCATGCACCTTGGCTGGCAGCAGCCCAGCCGGGCTGCAGGGTCTCCTGGCGCCTCTGGCTGCAGGGACTGGGATCTCCCTCAGGGAGAGGGCTGCTCCCAGTGTTGCAGCAGGCTCCCCTCTTCCCACCCCCTGAGACAGACTGGACTGTGTGGAGGCGCTGGGTCGGAGCGGGAGGCCCTGGGCTTGGCGTGGGCCCAGTTAGACGGGGTGCTGAGAAACAGCCTCTGCCTCATTAAAATTGAAGGTTGCTACCCAAGGGAACTTCAAAACACTGGGGGAAAAGAGAGTTCAAATTTTCCCAAACTTTAAGTAAGCCTTTAAAATGCAGAACGAAGACACTTGGTCTGCAACTCCACCTGAGAAGTGAGACTTCCGGTCAGGTGCTGCTGCCCCCTTGCCGCCCCCAGAACTCTGCTCTGATGCTCAGGCCAGGGGTGGCTGCCAGCCGTTGCCCCACCTTCTGTCATGCCCCAGACAGGAGACCCCGAGGCCACAGAGAAGAGGGTGTGTGCAGGTGGGGCCTGCTCACCCTGCCCACTGCTCCTGGAACTGTGAGCCTCTCCCCTGCCCCACCTCCTCCCTGACCGCTGCTGCAGTCCGTCTCTGCTGTAAACCAGACTTGGATCTGACGCAAAGGTGACCAGCAGACATCAAGTCCACGGGCATCCCAGCCAGAGTCACAGCCGTTTGGTAAAGTGGCCCGTTGAGGGAGCCGGGTCTTGCTCTGCAGTTTATTCACCTTGTCCAGCGCCTGCCTTCGAAGGGCTGGGAGTGGTGGCCGGGCCCCGTCACGTTCCTCCGTGCTCAGTGCTGCCGATTGGCTGTGGGTGGAGCAGGACCTCATGCTTGGTTCAACGGAGGGGCAGTGAGAAAGGAAGTGCCTGGAGGTGGACGGGCCCAGTGGCTGTAGCAGTGGGCTCAAACAGGGCCCCAGTAGGGGGCGGGGTGGGTGCCCATGTGCTTGGCTTGCAACAGGCCTGGTGGCACCTACACCATCACAGTGTGGAGAGGTGGGTGACTGTTGGCCACCTGATGTGTCACTGGGTGTCAGGTCCTCTGCCGGCTGCATGCCTCCCAAGCCTCCTATCTCAAAGGTGACACTTCTGGACAGCCGGATCCTGCAGAGCCGCCTTCGGATACTGGGGGGAGCCCTGGCCCTGCTCACCACCGGCCTGTCGGCCATGTGGCCAGTCGCCCACCTGCCCCAAGGAGCGAGCCTGCCCGTTATTGTTGCTGTGTTTACAGACTTGTTTCTTCCATCCAACGGAGGGGTTCAAGGTTGGGACTGCCTTTTAAGGAACAGTAAGCAGGTATTTATCACCAGAGTCCCATGTCCAAGCACTGCACTCTTCCCTGCTAGTCACCAAAGTAAGTGCACCTGATCCCTGAAGAGACCTCGCTGCCTTGTGATCACAGTCACCCTGTCCCCCACCTCAGGGGATATTATACTACAAGCCAAGCAGACATAAGAGATTTAATTAAGATTTAAATAGATACCATTTCTGATTTAATTTCTGCCACAAAATCAGGTTTCTTAAATTAAGGATTGGTACTTGTTGCCAAAATTAAAACCTCTCTCCTAAATAAAGGTCTCCACACACTCCTCACAAGATGGCTGGGCCCAGGATCCCACTGCCTTCAGAGGCTTGTCCTGGGACCGCTGGAGGGTTTGGTGTGTTCTGGGACACGGAGTTGGCCCAGCCTGGCCCTGGGCTGCGCAGGCCGTAGTGGAGAGCGGGGAGTGGCTGGGGCTGACTCCGTGCTGGCCAGCTGCTCCTGCTAGTTGGTCATGCATTTCTCTCTCAGGCGCCTCACTGGGGCGTAGACGCCACTCTGATCACGCTCCTGTATAGGCTGGCTGGGTGCCGGTGGCTCGGGGACCCTGGGATCTGGGTCTGGGTGGGCACCACGCTGTGGGTGAGGTGGGAGGAGGTGGTGGCCCTGCTACCATCTGCACACTGGTGCTGTGGGACACTGGGTCACTGGTTTGAGAGGTGCTGTCTCCAGTAAATCCACACTTGCCCCAGCATGTGCTGCCTGTCACGGGAACCACCTGCCATGGTATAGGCAGCCTGGCATGTACTGTGTGAACCCACCTATCACCCCCACACCTGTCACAGGGAAACCGAGGCACAACCTCCCATGCAGCTGGCCCTGGCGGCCTGTACGTGGAGTCCCTGCAATGGTAGTGGGGGCCAGGGTCAGCGTCCCGCTTTCTGCAACCAGCTGGGTGACATCGTGCCGGGAACAGACCTGGGGGCTGACTGATGGCGCACGCCCGTCCTCCCAAAGCTGACAGCATCTAGGACCCTCCATGCATAGGATTCAGGTCTCGGCGCCACAGAACCTGTCTGACCTGTGACCAGAGAAGGCCATGCCAACAGACCACTGTCCTGTGTGGGCCATGCCCTTGCCCACCTGGACCATTTGCCGGCAAACGAATCCACACTGGGTTCCTGACCCAAAGGGGCCCATAGGCAGGCCTGCAGGCCAGGCTCTGCTTTGTCACGAGGCGTCCCGGGAGCCCACCCGCGCCCTGGGACTGGCCCCTCTCCTGCTCTCAGTGCCGCCTTCCTGTCTGAAAGGTCAGGACACTGCGAGTGGTCACCAGGCCTGGGTCTGAGCCTCTGTCCAGTGACCATCGTGCCTCTGCCTGGGGGTGAGGGTGGAGAATACCCCAGAAGCGGCTGCAGGGGGATGAGCGGACTTACCTGTCATGTCCCATTGAATGGAGTGGGCGCCCGCTGCTCGAAGCTATCCCCTGCAGTTGGGGGTGGGGGGCACAGTGTGGTACCCTTCCTGCAGGGACAGAGGCCCCAATCCCCGGCGGGGCTGCTCCTGAAGCCTCCCTGCACACTAGCTCCGGACTGCGCAGGCCTCGGTCCACCGGTACGAGAAGCTGCCGCCCAAGGCCGCCTGGCAGGTCTTCAGGGGTCTGAGCTGGCCACCTCCCACACGCCTGGGGTCAGCCACTTTTGGCCGCGGAGCCCGGGCGCACTGAGTGCGCGCGTCCACCAGAGGGCACTGCGCACCGCGCTCCGCCCGAGCTCCGGGCCTGCAGGGACTGCCGCTGGACGCTAGGGCGCGCGCGAGGACCGCGGAACCCGCAGCCCTGAGCTGGCCCTGAGCGGGAGCGCGCGCGGGAGGGGTTGCTACGTGCATGAGCGCGGGAGGGGGCTGTGTGGGTGTGTACAGGAAAGGAGGCTGCTGCGCGCGCGCGTCTGTGTGTGTGCACTCGTAAGAGGGGGCTGCTGGGTGTGCAAGCATGGGAGAGTGCTGTGTGAGTGCACGTGGGAGGGGTACTGCGTGCACGGGTGTGGGAGGGGGCTGCTGGGCGTGTGTGTACGTGTGAGTGTGTGTTGTGCGCCGAGTGGGGAAGACTGCAGGGTGGAGAGCGCTGTGTGGGTGCGCGAGTGGGAGAGGTTGCAGCGCGCACGTGCGTGGGAGAGGGCTGCAGTATGTGGGTGTGTGCGCGCGGGAAGAGCAGCAGGGTGCATTGCGTGGGAGTGGGCTGCTATGAGTTGCTTGTCGATGGGGACTCCTGCGTCCCTGTGTGTGGGAGGACTTGTGTGTGCTTATGGGGGAAGGGGTGGGTCGGGAGCCCCGGGAAGTGTGGGGGGTGGGGGCAGTGTCCCGGGAAGTGTGTGTGAGAGGGTGTCCTGGGATGCACATCTCTGCCCTCCTCCACAGAACCAGAGGCTCCTCCAGAGGACTGAGCAGAGATCGCTGGGGAGCATGACTGACCCCATGGGCCTCCCTTGTGGCCTCTTCCTGCCCGTAAGCTTGTGTAGCTGTCTCACCCCTATGTTGAGCGAGGGCCCAAGGCTGCGAGCACCCAAGTCCCCCTTCCAGAGGTGGACCCTCCCTACCTGCTGCTGGGGTGATCCTGGATCCACAGGGGCTGGGGCACTGAGAGGGGCGGTCCTGCAGGCAAGCCTTACCCCGCTGGAGCAGCCAGTTTCTGGAGGATCAAGGCCAAAGACCCCACTGATCAAAGAGCCTTTGCCCTGCTGGACATGGGTGTGGTGCCCACCCAGCACCCAAGGGAAGGGGGCATGAAGGCCACCATGGTAGGTGTAGGGGTCTCTGGGGGATGGTGGTGGTGGACTCCGGAGGTCAGAGGGCAGGGGCAGGGCACCCTGATAGCCCATCCCTCTTCCTGGCCTGCATCTCACAGCTGTGAGTCCCTGTGCTTACACGACTGACTCCAGGCCTTGGTGTCCAAGTGGACAGCCTTGCCCAGGCTGTCTGGTACCCAGTGGGCCCAGGCTGTTGGCTGCCCTCTCTGCTGAGCTGGCCTGTGGTGGGCACAGCGCAGAGGACAAAGGTGGCTTTGCTGAGTGGCAAGTAATCTTCCCAGTGGTCCAGGGGCTGTGGACTCCTGGTCCCATGGAGAGCCTGGGGCACCCCATCCTGAGCCGGCCAACCCCCGGTGACCCACTGTCATTCGGGCTGATGGATGTCAGCTCGTTATCTTGTCTGTCTTGGGGGAAGGTATTAGCCTGCAGTTAATAAAGGATTCTAATTAAAGAGGGAAGAACCATTTTGGCAAACTCGCCTTATTCCCGACTCAAATGACCTGTCAAAGTTATAAGTTTCGGTAATTTCCACCCCCTGCTGTTGCGGGGAAATTCAGCTCTGAGTGGGGCAGAGCACAGAGTGGTGCCCAGGGCCCCCACTCCCTTCTTCACCCACAAAAGTCTCATGCAGCCACCCAGTCCTGTGGCCCCCTCTTCTCCTAAGCCTGTTGACTCCCCCTCCTCCTCCCTGTCCTCCTCTCTGTGTCCCCAGCCTGCTCTTGTTTGTCCCCTATGTGAGCCCAGGGGCTTGCAGTCATGCTTGGTCCCTTGCAGGTCACGGGCAGTCCCACGCAGTTGTAAGGACTCGTGTGTGTGTGAGCGGAGGGGGGGGGGGGTGGTCCTCACTCTGTCTCCCTGGTGTAGTGTCGCAGTCAGGATGTCAGCGTGCGTACAGCCCACTCCCACTGGGGGCACCCATGCAGGTGTGTTCTGGGTGAGCGAGCACATATTCATGTGTGCGTCATTTGTGCATGGGCTCCATGTATGTGTGTGAGTGTGCATGTATGCACGTCATGTAGACACACGTGCATATCGCATGCAAATGTCACACATACACGCGTATGTCATCAAGGTGAGTGTGCATGCATGCAAGTGCATTTCATGCAGGTGAGTGTGTGCAGAGACATAAGTAAGCACAAGGAAGCCTGTGCCTTCCCTGCCTATGAGGTCTTCCAACAACGCGTGTGTGCGTGTGTGTACAGATGCGAGGAAGATGACATGTGAAGCTGCGTCCCTTGCTGCCTGCTCCTCTGTCCATGGCGGGGACTGTCAGCGTGTAAGGGGCTTGGGTTTGGTGGGGGGCATGGGGAAGGGGGAGCAGGTGGTGCCTGCCATTGCTTGATGCGGAGTCTCAGCTGTGGCGAAGCTAGGCGAACGCTGTTCACGGCAGGAGTAAGCCAGCACCAGGAAGGCCCTGTCTCCCCCCCCCCCCGGCTTTTGGGGTGATCCAACACTACACGCACGTGTGAGTGTGCGTGTGTATGTGCTCCTGTGCAGGCATGCGTGCACCCATATACACGTGGGTGCATACGCCTGCGCACGCACACACATGTACACACACGCACATGCTTGTGGTGGGAGACGCAAGCCTGCTTCGGTGAAGAGCCGAGATGGGAGACCCATGAGAGGGCAGGGCTGGGGTCACCCTGTGCAGGCTGGCTGGCTGCCCACTCTGAGTGGCCAGAGGAGGCTTGGGTGGGACCTGCCACTGTGGAGGTTGCTGGGAGCTCACCTGGGTGCAGGCCTTGCACTGAGCAGCGGCATCGATGACGGCCCGTGGGACCAGCGCAGGGCCCAGGAAAGGGCGACCCAGCAGTCAGTGAGCCCATGCCTTGAGCACCAGCAGAGCCTTAGTGTCGACACCAGTGTCAAGGCCATTTCCTGCCCTGGACAACCATGGACCAGAGTTTAGACTGCAGGGCGCAGGAGGGTGCACCATTTCTTTCCAATAAGCAGGAGGTGGGGGTGCGTGGAGTCCCCTCTGCCCCCCACCCCCCAGCGCGAGCTCTTTCTGGTTCACATTGAAAGGGGTTTTTTGTGCAGGCAGGTGTACCGACCCCAACCCTGTGGTCCTGGGGGTTCCGGCAGGGCACTCTGTGAAGATGCCACCACCAGGGTGTGCTCCTGTCACGGCCGGGTGGACAGCCAGGGGCGTCCAGCCCCAGACGATGCCCCCACGCCAGGGAACGTGAGGAAGTCCATCATCCAAATAAGTTCTGTCCCCTCCCTTTGTAATTATACTGCAGTTAAGGACAGAGCTATGTGCTTATAGTCTTATAAACAATAATATTCACAATGTTAACTTTAATATATGCTTGTCACATTTGCAGACACAATCTAACCTGGTAATAATTTAACATAATACCAACAGAACAAACACCCCCACTGCCGAACATATTAATAGTTACTGAACATGCAAAGTTTTAATGTCTGTGTCGAGTGTGTTTCATCCTTTACTGCCACATTTGTGGGACATGGCGCATGATGTTACACTATGTGTACTGATAAATAAGAGATTAGACACATCATGGCAACACAGGGCTCCACTCAGTATTTATTTACTGTACAAAATAGGCTCTTGCTTTGCAACAGCGAGTGTGTTACCAAATTCGTCTTCCAAGAAAGCAACAAAGGGCATTTATCAGAGCACCACATTTCTGTTCCTCAGTATATCTACATATCCCCATGTAAGGGGCTGGAACAATTCCTTGAGGAAATAAATTAAATGAATATTTAGATAATAAACATTACATAAATGTATCTTGTTTTCTATTTCCCTTTAGACTTTCTTTTAAGAACTTGATGGATATTGTTTACAAAGAAGTTGCAACACTGAGAGAAGGGGGAGGGGGAAGGAGGAGGGGGAGGAAGTGAAGGAGGGAGAAGGGGGAGGGAGGGAGAAGGGTAAGGGGGAGGGAGAAGGGAGGAGGATAAGGAGGTGAGGGAGGAGGGAGGAAGTGGTTTGGGGTGAGAGGAGGAGAGAAGGCAGGAGGTGAGAGGAGTGTAGAGGAGGGAGGGAGGAGGAGGGAAGAGGGGGAGAAGTGGGGGAGGGGAGCTAAGGTGGTCAGCCTGAGTCCACTTTCTTCCCTGAGACCCCCGCCTCCCTAATCCAGGGGAGACTGGCAGCAGCCTGCTTGTCTGCAGAACACAGGGTCTCACTCCGCTAAGGGTCCCAGAGAGAATCACCGAGTTGTGTCTGGCCCTCCCAGAACTGCATTAACCTCCCTGGCGGAGAAGGGAGGACTGGCCATCCTGCGACGCTCAATCAGGCTCTAATGGGGACAGTGCCTTCCTGCTGACCTCCTTCAGGGAAGTCAGAGTAATTCCCCATGCCATTCTTAACACTCCTGTTACAGAGAGCTGGCTGCCATGGAGGCTCAGTCCCCGGGAGGCTAGGATCAGCCTGGACGAGAGCCTTGTCCTCCCTGCATGACTGTCCTCCCTGCTCCCCAGGCTGGGCCAGGGTCAGCCTGTCGTGAGAGGCAGCCCCACCCAGGCTCCACCCTTCAGTCTCTGCCACCCTCCTCCCCCATGAGAGAGGCAGCCCTGTCCTCAGCTGCTGCCTGCCTTCGCCTCCCCACCCCCCCACATTGCTGAGAGACAGTCCTGGCCAGTTCTGCCTGTGCTTCCAGCCCTGACCCCCAGTTTGGACAGCTCCCAGTTTCTGCCTGCAGCTCACCTGCATCCATGGGGACGGGGAACCTGGTGATTTCTGGGCATTGCCGGACAGGTCCACACCATGTCTGAGCCAGGTATGTGCTGGGCACAGTTTGGTGACCAGCCTGGGCTTCTGTGGCTGGCTGGTGAGCCTGTCCTGGGAGGAAGGGTGGCACCCCTTCGTTGGCTGTGGCCCACGCCCCCCAGGCTGGTGGTCAAGGTTCCTGTAGGACTGCTACAGGCGGGGGTCCAGCTCTGGCTGGACATGAGTGTGTCCGAAGTCCCCTCAGCGATGGCTGGTTTGTATCTATGGGCTTGCCCTCCATCTGTGGGCTCACAGGCTGAGATGGTTGGGTGGGCCCACATGTTGAGCTCCCTTTCCTGGACCCTGGACTTGGCAAATGTGGAGGGTTTATAAATTCATGGGATGAAAACCTGCTTCTGTGGGAGCATGTTTTGGGCCATGCTCAGCCTGGGAGAGGAGTGGGGTCACCAGCTGTCAGCCCTGACAGAGAGGTGCCACAAGAGGGTGGGGTCTGAGGGCAGAGATAAGACCGAGGAGTTGATTTTGACTTAGAACGCAGAATAGGGTCCAGTGAGGACCTGGGCAGGGCATTCAAGCAGGGTGGGGGAGTGAGCCCAGGCACGGCCCCCTCTGCCATGCTCCTGACACAGGGCTTGATGGGCAGCCCCGTCATTCTTGTGTCTGAGCCATGCTGAAAAGCAGGAGGAAGACCCATGCCCCGGAGAGGAGCGAATCCAGGGGAGAAGGTGGAGCCAGGCAGAGCTCTGGGCGTGGGGCTTAGCAAGCCCCGGGTGCCCATCATAATCAGGTCTGCTTGTGCCCACCTGGTCCACAGACTCCCCCACCTCCCAGGCAATTGCCAGGTGAGACCTGATCCACGGAAGGAGCTGCAAAGGTGGGATTCGGAAGACATGGACCCCGAGAAAAGGAACGGGCAGAGCGAGCTGACACCGCTTTTGCCCGGGAGAGTGCAGGTGCCCACAGAGTCTGGGGGGCCTTTGCCACGAGGGCCAAGATTATGAGACTGGCACAGATCTGGGTGCCTGGAAAGGCGAGTCGGAGGTTGGTTTAAAGCGCATGCTCTGGGTAGTGGCATTTGTGAGGGTGGCCGGGGGCTGGACCGGCAGAGGCAGGAGTCGGATGAGGTGCAGTTGTAAGAGAAGCCGGGGTGATGCTGACAGGGCAGGGCGGAGCTGCCCCGGGGGTCTCCACGGCTGGAGCTCTCCCAGGAGCAGAAAACCTCGTCCTCGTCCTTCTTCCGTGGAGCTGCCGTGGCTTTGAACCCATGTGCAGCCACTTTGCCACCAGCGCTCCTTCCACATGGAACCCCGGAGCTTGATTGGCCTCCAGACTGTCCCCAAGAGTCAGGACACACAGGCACCCCGGCGCAGGCCAACTTCCCTCCACCTGGCTGGGGTGCAGGACCAGGTTCCTGCAGGAGTCGGCTCACCGGTGGAAGCCTTATTTCCTGGATCAATGGGGGGTGGGGGGGTGGGGGCCAGCATCCAGAGGTCTTATTTGTTGATTGACTAATACAGTGCTGTTTCCTGGTTTAGGTGTGCTTATTGGATTTTTACTTCCAGCAAATGTTGTTTTCCTTGTATTATAACCAAATCACTTGTCCCCCAGCAATAGGACCTCTGAAACAGTTCTTCTAACTATTTGGAAATTATTTCTAGCAAAAAGCCACCATGCATGAAAATGGTGATGTGTATTTCATCATTGCTTCTGTTTGAGATTATGTGCATTAAAAAAAAAAAAGAAAGAAACTCAGTGCTATGAAAAGACCCACAAACAATCCACTCAGAAAGCAGTGGGTGCCCCCGGGGAGCCTGCTTCCATGGATCGCGCTGTTCAGTCCACAGTGCCTGCCCGGGTTTTTGCAGGTGGCCCACTGGCTGCCTGGCCTCTGGCCTCCAGGGGTGGCCAGATGAGTGGCCATAGGAGGTCCAGCTGACCCCACACCCTCCTCGTAATTTATGTTGCTGTGAGGGTGTATTAGTCCAGGTAAACTAGAGAAACAAATCCATAGACATGCATATGGATGTAAGGGTATGGTTTATATACAAGAGGAATAGGACATTAAGAAAGCATCCCAACCCAGTCCAGTTCAAAGTCTTAAGTCCGATGTTAGCCCATATGCCCGATTCTAGTCTATAAAGTCTCTTTCCGACTCACAAAGTCACAGGCCAGTGGGCAGGGGTCTCCCCATGCCTCTTCACTTCCAGGGCTCGGATTCCATCACTCAGCGCTGGCAGGGGTCTCCATGTGGCTTCACCAGCTTCAGAGGTCTGGTTCTATCAGGGTGAGGCCGTGTGGCTTCTCCTCTGGTTTCTCCAGCATCTTGGACGCTGCCATCTTGTCTTGTCCGTAATTCATCGTCTCCGAGACTAACTCCCAACAACTGGGGAGATAGCTTCTCATCTCTATGAGGAAAATATCGCGAAATTTCCCAGAAGTCTCAGGAGAAGGCCATGCCCACATGGAGGCCTCATTGGCTACTCAATGGCTATTTCCACATTAACTGGCTAGACTCCACCCCTACATCTCAATCATGAAATTAACATACGCAATGACCGCCACAGAGGGGCTGTCCCTGCAGCCAGCTTAGCATAGCAGGAGCCACAGCCAGGTCCCGGACTGGACTGGCCTGGACTGGCCCCGCTGCTCATAGGCTGACTCATGGCTGCAGGCGCTGCCTGCTGTCTGACCTATGGCCTCCCTCATTTTCACGGGCCTCTCCTGATAGCCTGCTCATGGTGCGTGGGGTCAAGTCCTGTCATCCTGGCTTCTGAGGACAAGGAGGACTCTGGAGGACTCTGAAGCTTCCAGGACAGGCTTGTTTGTGCTTCCGGCCGCCCATGGACCTGCCATCTTCTCTGCCTGCAACACCGTCATTCAATTGCTTGACTCAGGATCCAGCTGTCACATGTCAGTGAGGCAGGGCTTGGCTGGGGTCAGGGCACCTCAGCTCTGAGTGCTGTCCTTGTTCTCCAGAGTATTCAGGACGTCCGGGCGGTGACCAGCATACTTGTCCAGCACAGCGCACCGCCTGGTTTGACTGCTGCTTCCGTGGGCCTCGGGCCTCCAGCGCAGCCTCGGTTTCCATTGCAGGACTTCAAGCTCTCCAGGTGCCATTGGCCTGCCATGGTGTGGCTGAGGAGAAACCATGGTGCAAGGCGGGGAAGCTCTTGGGAGACAAGTTCTGCTTAACGCCTAGCAGCAGGGTCTGGAAGGAGGCTCGGGAATCCCCCCACAAAGATCGGGAAGTCTTGAAGCAATTTTCCTTTTTCCAGACAGCTCCCCCACGCCTTGTTCTCAGGTGGGTGTGCGGGCGTCACAAAGTCAAGAGAGTTCTTTACTTTCTCTTTGCTTTCCCAGAAGCCTTTGCCAAGACAAGAGCAATGGCCACCCTCACCAAGCACTCTTCTTTCCGGAATGCTATAACCAATGACAGCCCAGGGTACTTAGTGGGAAGTGGCACCCTGTCCGCTTCACCCCGCCCAGGGTGTGTGTGTGTGTGTGTGTGTGTGTGTGTGTGTGCATGCGCACAAGGGATCACGCTCCCTCAGGAGGCTCCGGGGAGACCCTCCTGGCTCCCTTCCAGCTCTGTAGGTTCCAGGGGCTTCTAGGCTTCAGGCTGTGTTCTCCACCCTCTCTGCCCTCGCCACAGGCCCCTTCTCATACCAGTGTGCTCCCCTGGCCCCTCCCTGCTTAGAAAGACACTGCTGATGGGGTCCAAAGTCACTCAACTCCCCCTCCCTCCCTCCCTTCCTCTCAGGGTCACTTCGGAGGCCCCTCTTCCACCACGTGACCACACTCATGCTGCCAGCTGGGGAGACAGCCTGGGGGGAGACTGGCCAGGGTGGGAGAAAAAGCCCCCAGTGTGCAGGGCTTATGGGCAGCCAGTCACTGACCAGCCCACTGTGCATGCGTGTGTGGGGTCACAGGACGGTGACCGGGCCAAGGCACAGGGCGATTGGGGTCCTGAGCAGATGGACTGAGGGTGTTCTCAGAGGGTCTTCCCAGGGATGGATGCTCCCAGAGTCAGACAGGCAGGTAGGCAGACAGACAGTCAAAGAGGCATATAGTCAGGCAGGCAATCAGACAGACAGACAAGGTCCTGTCCGGGGCAGGTCTGTGCTGGTGCTCCCAGCCCAAAGTCTCTGGTTAGAGATGGAGGTTTCTCTCTCTCAGAGTTCACTGTGGGCCCAGGTCAAGGTGAGAGACACCTAGTCAACTTTGCCACCTTCCTGAACGCTGACCCCAGAGGTCAGTGTGACCAAAGCCTAAGAAGGAAGACGGTTGGGGCTGGGGGGCTTCCTGCTCCGAGAGGAAGTTTGCTCTTGCTCGGGAGAGGAGGACACTGCCAGGGCAGAGCTCCCGGGACACCAAGAAGCACAGAGTTAGATGGACCGGGGCCTCCAGAAACTCCAGAAACTGAGGTCCTGGGGTCCTGAGCCAGCACTGCGCTCCCAGGGAGATGGACACCACAGCAGACACAGCAGGAGATGCCACTGCGGGGCACAGTAGGTCCCCCCGCTGCCAAGGGAAGTAGAGGGGGGTGGGGGGCGGGGAGGGGGACGAGATTTCCCTGTAGTGGGGACAGTGGGGAAGACCATCCATCACTCTGCGGACACTACTCTCCCTGGGTGTCACCAGGGAGACGGCGGCCCAGTGTTTGGGAGTGTTCCTGCCACAAGCTGGCTGTTAAATCAGGGCGGGGGCAGCCTCCCTCACAGGTTGTTTCTGAGCAATCACGAGACAGGCAGCCATCATGGCCCCACAGCGGTGAATGCACAGATGAAGAACCCACAGCCCTCCAACCCACCCCTCTGCGTGACAGAGCAGACACAGCCATGTGGTGACGACCAGGGGCCGGTGGGGACCAGCAGCAGCAGAGCTCCTGTCATCCTGGAGGATGATGGCATTTTCACTTCGGCTGCGTTTTGAGAAGCCCCTCAGATGAGGGTGTGGGAACGGAGGCCGAGGGCCAGGCTGGGGCATGAGTGTGACCCTTGATGTTACCTCAACAGCACGAGAGTCTGGGGTCGCCCAGCAAGCTCAGGGAGCTCGGGGAGGGAGGAGGAAACGAGGAGTTGATACAAGGGCCCAAGCAGAAAGTCAATGTTTTGAGAATGATGGTGGCAAGAAATGTACAGATGTGCTCGACACGGTGGATGGATGGATGGGTTGTGGTAAGAGTTGTGCGCACCCCCCATACAATGACTTTAAGAAAGGAAAGCGCAGTGAGGCAGTGTGCAGTGCCCCCCGCCCCGCACCTGGTTGGGGTTGGAATCTGTTCAGTGGCCACGGTTTCTGTTGGGCTCAGGATGCACATGGCGCTAGTGTCTGTGTCGCATGTGAGGCTGTGAAGCCAGGCCTGGTGTCAACTTGTCTGGGTGGGGATCCTCAGTCGTTCGGATCTTGTCAAAGGGAGCAACTGCAGTCTGCCCCGGGTAACCGGGTTACCCGGCACACTGGTCAAAACCTGACGCCAGCAGCGTGGAGGTGTGGCCCGTTCTGTAAACACGCTGCGGAGAACTGCGCTCTCTCTCCTTGCTGGTGAGCAGCTGCCTCTGCTGCAACCGACCTCCCGGCCTTTAGACGTGAGCCCGCAGCCTGCCCTATTGCCTGGAGCTCCAGGGAGCCATCACAGTCAGCCATCACATCTGACCCCTCGCGTCGGTGGAACCGCCTCTGCACCCTCCAACCACGGTCTCCTTCCTGCCTGCTCCTTCCTAGCAGGCAGGCCAATCCAGAAAACATCGCCAGCTGTATCAGCTGGTGCACGTATTTGGAAGGAACGGGACTTAACCCCTTCTACCCGGACCCAGCCATGTTTCTTGAATGCAAACTTCTTTCTCTGCATGCACAGAGGGGTCACTGGTTATGTTTATCTGGGAACTCCACTCCTGACAGTGTCTTTGCATGTGAACACATGTGTGGGTCTATGGACATGGATGTATCTGCATAGATTTGTGCACATGTATGTATGCAAGTGTATGTGTGAATATGTATGTGCATCTATGTGTACATGTGTGTGTGCACGTGTGTACATGTGTACATACTGTGCATGTGTCTGCTTTGTGTTTGTGAATACATGTGCGTGTTTGTAAGTCTCTTTGTAGCTGAGAGTGCATGTAAATATGTGTGTGCATGTGTGCATGTGCAGGACTTGTCCACACGTGGGCACATGTGTGCTACATTGAACACTTGCCCATGTTGCCCTAGAGAAGCTGGGATTTCCTGTCACTCAGTCTGAGCTCCCTGTGTGAGTGCAAGCACATTTTATACCACGCTTTGCAAACATTAAATTTCTGACTGTAGAATGTGATCGCCTGATTGTGAAGATTCAGGAATGAGAGGAGGATTTAGCAAAGTAAATAAAGGGTCCCCGGGGCCCTGAGCAGCAAGATGCCGCCTTCCCATCATGTGTGTACATGAAACAGCCAGCCAAGAGAAGCCCTCCCAGTGAGACCATCCCATACTTTGCCCTGCCCCTGCTGTGGTGTGTCCTGCCCCAGTCCCATCCCTGCACCCCACACCACTTCCTCCCCATATCCCTCTCCAGGGCCTGCAAGCCGCCTCTCCTGGGCCCCTCACTGGCTGCTTTCTAGGTGACTTAACTGGTGAGAGGCCCCCTCAGGAGTCCCCAGGGGTGGGGAGCAAGGGCAGGGTGTTTCACTGCTTTAGACGATTGTGGACAGGCCTGGAGGAAGCCCCTGCTCATATCCAGAACCCCAGCACTGCTGCCCTGGCCCGCCACACCTGAGGCTGTTGGTGTTGTGACGTGTGGCTAAGCAGATGCCAGCTCACAGAGTGGAACCATGCCACGTGGCCGCCTGCTGATGGACGACCGTCCTGCCTCGACTTCACTATTGTTGCTAGGCTTCAGCCACCGCACCAGTCCACTTTGTTAAGGGCTTTTATCTGCACGTGTGGCAGTGACCTCATCTCCTGTCCACTTATGATGGGGTGGAGTCTTGCCTGTTAATCAGGTCTGTGTAGGCGTGGCTTCCTGGGGATTCTGGGAACTCCTGTCTTCCTCCCTGGAGGCAGGACTCACACTCTCTCCCTGTGAGACATGCGGCATGGAGCTATGCTGATGAAGCCGGAGCCCTGGAGCTGGAGACCCGCACCAGTGCTAGGTGCTTCCACAGCCACTGGATCCACAAGACTTTGCACCCACTGGCCTGGGGTCTTCCTGTACTCGGCATCGTTGCATGTGTTGTGTGAGTCTAAAGAGGGCCTTACAGACAGCTATGGCACATATGGGTTGACAGTGGACTGAGGACTTGAACTGGACTGGGCTGGGATGCTTTCTTTGCTCTGCCTTGTGACTCACACAGTCTGCCTCCAACACCCAAACCTGAACCAAGCTCACTGCCAGGCATTCTCGTTGGCGACTCTCAGAGACCCTGCAGGACAGAGCAGAACTGCCCCGTGGGTTTCTGAGCCTGGAACTCAGCCCCTGTCTGTGGAACAGACAGCCTCTTTTTCATCCCCCAGAGCAGCTAATGGATTTGAACTGCTGACCTTGTGGTGCCCAACCCACAGTGTGTCCCCCTACATGCGGCTCACGACGCTCCTGCCATCATGCCCCGGAGTGGGACCTGCCTTCTGGGCCCAGACCATCCCTGGTCTGACGCCTTGACTCTGTGCCCCCAAACCCCATCGAAGGTCGGGCTCACCTCCACAGCAGGGCTGTTTGGCTCTTCTCACCCCGCCCGCCAACACTTCTCTGAAGAGCTGTTTCAGCACCGCTGCTTCTGGAGGAGTGACTTTTCTTTCCCAGGCCTGATCTGGAGCCATAGAGAGGAGCCCACTTCAGGCCACGCACAGGCTCCCACGGTTGCGGTCAGCTGCAGGCGATGTTCCTGCAGCTTCTTGGCCAGATGCAGAACCAGGTCGTAGCCACGGAACTGCACCCCTGGGGGGTGGAGGGCGGGGTGTCTCAGGGAACAGCTCTGGGGATGAGAGTCGCGTGGGAGTGGCTTGGTGCTCTGTTCTTTGGGGGTCTATCTTTACTGCTGGGTGCCTGTGTGCCCCCCACCCCCACCCATTGCCGTCACTTCAACTCTGGTCCTGCTCTTATGAGTTGAAACTCAGTGTGGAGCTCTTGGGGCTCTGCCTTAGCCCGTCTCACCTCACCCCTGCACCCAGGCACAAGCAATGTCCCTGTTTTAGATATAGGATCTCATGTTTCTTTGTTTTTGGGGGGGCATATTTCCACCTGGGACAGGTAGGTGAGTGGGTGTGACCTGGCACCTTCACCATGTTGAAGATCCCTGGGTGTGAATCTGTCTGGGACACATGGCCACTTTCTGGACTCAAGAGCATGGGCGCACTTGGCTCAGAGCTGACGAGGACCCTGAAGACTGGAGGGCAGTGGCTGTTTGCAGGCCCTGCCACACAGAAGTGTGGGGGGGCAGAGGCTTGGTGGACCCCTGGGGGTCAGCCCCGGCCTCTGGAAGCCCAGCACCTCCCATCTCACAGGCAGGCTTCTGCTCCAGGAGGGCTGTTCTCAGTTCACAAACTCACTTGCAGAGTCACTCGCTCAAAGTCACCTATTTTTATAAATAGAAGTGTGATTTGCAACCAGGTAATTTGCATTTTATGTCTTTTTAAAAATCCGCTGTAGTGCCAATTATAGTTGCCTGAAGCTTGCTCCCCCCTCCCCACCCAAGCCCCGCCTCCCCCTGCTGGGCCTCATACTCCCTGAGAGGACGACAGAGCCTCCTGAACCTCCCAGAGACAGCAAAACCTCCTGGGAGGATGGCTCTCCCTTCTTTGTCTTCTGAGCCAAACAGACGCAGGCTGTCCACTTACAGAAGCCAGGAGACTGGGGTCGGTCACCAGAGTGAGACCCGTGCTCTCAGGGCCCCCAGCTCCTGCCTGCGGGCATGACTACTGGACTGCGTTTCTTCAGAGGCTGGCATTGGGAGGACAGGGTGCTGCCAGGAAGACAGGCGAAGCTGACCTGGAAGAAGTGTTCCCCAGAGGCGAGGGTGGCCGGCCGTCATCTCTTCACTGTGGCTATGCTGTCAGGAGAGGTCAGTCCCTGGAGAAGGACATCACACTTGGTCAAGCAGAGAAAACCCCCTCACTATCATCAAGCCTATGGCCCCTCACAGGAACCCTGTTGGACAGGGTAGCACTGCCCCCGTGGGCTTCTGAGACTGGAAGTCTTTTCAGGAGTGGAAAGCCCCCTCTTCCTCCCACGGAGCAGCTGCTGGTAGAGCTGTGGATCTTCTAGTCAGGGCCCCAGGGTGGGAAAAGCAGCGCCCCCTCCCCCAATGATGTCTTGCTGCCGTGACTGCGACCGTGGGCTCAGACCGAACAACTGTGCAGAGGGCTGTGCTGTGCTTGCTTCTGTTGTTCACGGTTCCCTAGGAGATAGCCCCTATTTGAAGGGACCTCATAGCCAGAGCCACTTAGATATGCTCTGTTCCCTACAAGGTCGGTGGCTGGAGCCCACTCAGGTGCCCCCTGGAAGGAAGGACTGGGCATTTGCGTCTGTGGGGACTGCAGGCACAAACACCCAGGGGCTCTTCCCTGGGGTCTGAATCACTGTGGGTCTGAATCAACTCAGTGGCGTTCGACAACAGCACACCTGACCCATGCCTGCACCCCTCTCTGTCGTCCGCCCCTCCCCGCATCCAGCTGGTGGCTTCAGGGACCTGTGCAGGACGGTGCCCTCTGTGGACACCACTCGGCGATGCTGAGCACGTCGCAGTGGGCACAATCGTGGCATGGGTGAGCAGAGTCTTGGTCTTTGCTGGGGAAAGAAGAAGGCATGGTTGTCAACGAAGCCTGTCCTGGGAGCTCAACAAAACCAGCATCCCCGTGGCTCTGAGAATCGCTGTTCATGGGGGGATCATTTCAGACGACGGACCCTGACGTGCTGCCCCTCTCTCATGCGTGAGGGACTGTCCCTGCATCCTTGTCTGTGCAACAGGGTGCAGCAGCATTAAGTTGCCCTGGCTGTCTGGGGCTCCTGAGCTCTGTGAGTCACCTCACAGCTCCAGCACCCGGTTCCAGGGTGACCTTGTCTTGAGGGTTGTGGCCCCTCTGTCTCCTGTGGCATCAGTCTTGCGCAGACTTGTCCTGCTCCTCAGGACCTGGGCGCAGACGGAAGACCGCCCCTCCCTCGAGGTTCAGGTGAGACATGACGTCACCAAGCCATGTTGGCGGCCTGCCCCAAAACAGCAGTCCAAAGCCACCCTCCCTCTCCTTTTCTGGGCTTTCTTCTTCAAAAGCAACGTAAACCCCACAGTGGAGCAGGTTCAGTGGTGGTGGGCGGGGGGTGCAGTTTCTTTCCAGTCCCCGGTTGTAGACGTGTCTGCAAGAATCAGTGGGTCCATTCTTCCCCATTTATGTAGTTCTCGCTGGCGCTGCCCATTCTCATGCATGGCGGTCATGTATATTGGTGTCAATTTCATGATTGGGAGTGTAGCGGTGGAGTCTAGCCTGTCAATCTGGAGAAAGCCAATAAGACTTCTGTGTGGGCATGACTTTCTCATGAAAATTCTGGAAAATCTCACCATATTCCCAGAGGTGAGAGACTATCAACTCAGTTGCTAGGAGATGCTCTACTGACAAGATGGCAGCATGCTGATATACCCTGATTCCTGGAGACTGGAGGAGCCGGAGGAGAAGCCACATGGGCTTACCCTGATGGAACCAGACCCCTGGACCTGGAAAAGCCACAGAGAGACCCCTGCCAGGGCTGAGATGCTTCTACAATAACTGGACACTGTTGATGGACCCTGAACCCTGGAAGCAAGGAGCCATGGGGAGACCCCTGCCAATGCTGGGATGCTTTTACTGCTGCTGGATACACAGGCAGGACTCTGCACCCACTGGCCTGTGATTGTCCTGGTGTCATTGCATGTGCTTTGTGAGTTGGAAGGAGACTTTATAGACTGGTATCAGACATTTGGGCTAACATCAGACTTATGGACTTGGACTGGACTGGGTTGGGATGCTTTCTCAATGTTCCATTCCTCTTGTATATAAACCTTTCCCTTATATATGCGTGTGCATGAATTTGTTTCTCTAGTCTACCTGGACTCACACAACAAGCGACGCAGGGTGTGTGCCATTGTGCGTCCAAGAACTCCACCTTTTGCAAGCAGGGCACCAGGTCTCCCTTCTGAGGTGCCTCTGGCAGGTTTGAACTGCCGACCTTTTGGCTGGTGGTGGAGTGTGCCACTGTTTATACCACCCAGGGTCCTTCCTCATCCACACCTTGCAGCAGGCACGTTTATATTTCCATCACGCGTGTTTAAACTTAGGGTTGTAAGTCAATCCTACGTTACTTATGTTATTGTTCAAACGGTACCAGTTCTGGCCATTGGGAGTCCTTCAAGACTTCTTCTCTTTACTTGCTCCCAGACTTCTGGTTTATGAGCCCTTCCCTCCTTCCTGGATGGAGTGGCGATGACATTCTATGTCAACTTGAAGAGGTGCGAGTGTAGGGGTGGAGTCTAGGCTGTCAATCAGGTTATGGGCTGATGACATCTCTTTGTGGGCATGACCTCCCCATAAGGAGGGTCCTGGGGAATCCCCCCCTCTCTGCTGCACCTTCCTGTTGTTGAGTCCCTCTGGGAGCTAGCTGCCACTGACCCCATCACGCTTGGAGCCACATGACTCCGCACTCCTGGGCCTGTGATCTCCCTGCACTCTGCACTGGGGCCTGCGGCTGCGTGAGTCCGAAGAGGGACTTATGAAGCCTGGTATCGGACTTACGGACTTAAGCTGGACAGGGCTGCATTGTTTCCTTGATATCCAATGACTCTTTGGTAGAAAGCTTTCTCTGACATGCCTATGAGCGTTCCTGGAGTTGTTTCTCTGGCCAACCTCGCCTCACACACTGGACTGGGAGAAAACCGGGTCACGCCAAACTGAAGGAGACCAACCAGGCCTATAACCAGCTCAGCGAAACCATTGCTGTGTTGCCACATCTCACGCACAGAGGCTCTGTGGGGCTCTGGGGCCCCCCGGCCCTCAGTCTGCAGGGAAGCAGAGTGCAGTTCTCTTCACAAGAGTCCAAAAGGCCAATATTTTGGTTAGCAACTCAATGCTTAACCTGTGTTCCACCAACGTTCCTGCAAGTATTTTCCTCAGCCCTAGGGTTCCTTTAGAGACCAAGGTGGAAGTTCTCAGGGTTCCTAAGGCCACTGGGATGCCATTGTCAGAGGCCAGAGAATCCGTGTGTTTACACAAACCCGGGGGATGGCACAGATGGGGGTCAGTGCAGGCATGGTTGCAGGGTCCAGGTGTGCACTGGATCTGAGCCTGGAAGGTGGGGACAGGAGGTTAGACCCACCACTGTGTGCCATGGGGGAACCTGCCTGGTCGGTGTTGGCTAGGGGAGAGAGGGCCAAGTGGAATGACCCCAGGCTTCCCTACAACTGTTCTCCAAGACTGCCCATTATGTGGTGTGTTAGTCTTGGTAGACTAGAGAAACAAATGCATAGACACTCATATGTGTACAAGAAAGAACTTTATATAAAAGCTCTTCATATATTAAGTAATCGTATATTAAGAAAATATCTCAGCCCAGTCCA
The DNA here is from genome assembly GCA_004026705.1 of Nesogale talazaci. NCBI lineage: Eukaryota > Metazoa > Chordata > Mammalia > Afrosoricida > Tenrecidae > Nesogale > Nesogale talazaci. Next base: position 25,921 of record PVJH01007658.1, read on the forward strand.
GTTCAAGTCTGTAAGTCCAATATTAGCCCATATGTCCTATGCCAGTCTGAAAATTCCTCTTCAGAGTCATGCAACACATGCAATGATGCCGAATGCACGAAGATCACAGGCCAGTGTGTGGGAAGTCTTGTGGATCCAGTGGTCAGAGAAGCATCCTAGTGCTGGAATGGGTCTTCTCATGACTCCTCCAGCTCTAGGGCTCTGGCTCCATCAGCATATATCTCTATGTGGCTTGGCAACAGGAATGTCAAGCAGAGAGTATGTGTGTCCTTCTCCCAGGGAGGGAGACAGTAGCTCCCAAAATCCTCAGGAGAAGGCCATGCCCACACACAGGCCTGATTGGCTATGATCTGATTGACAGGCGAGACTCCACCCCTTCCCAAGTTGACAGGAGGTTATGAAACTGCCCCATGTGGGCTTGAGTGTGACCTGGGGAGGTCTTTGGGACCCAGGTGAGGAGGAGAGGGACTGTAGCGGGCACACAGAGCTCAGGCCCCAGAGCTGACAGGGGAAGAATGTCTTTCCCCAGGGCTGAACTGGACTGGACTACGAGCCTCTGAATCTGTGAAGGAACAGGTTTCTGTTTGTGGAAGAAACCTCCTGCGATTTCTGTGACTACAGCACCCAAGAGTGAAGACCACCTCCCCTGAGCAACATGCATGCTTGAAGGTCCTGAGTGAGGACCGTGCCACCAGCCAACCCAGCTCCAGAAGCACAGGCGCCAACACACCAAGCTGCCTGTTGCTCTCAGCCCCATGCTTTGGGGCGCGTTCTTACAGAGCCGTATTTGGCCAGAGCCACGGTTTTCTGTCTAGCTCCGAGGGATGCAGTACGATTTACTGAGCTTCTCACATAAGGCACTTTCAGCTTCATTAGACTAAGACTTGGGAGAAATGAAATATGGTCAGTTGTACCCTTGGGTCCCAGCAGTACTGGGAAACGTAGCCTGGGTCTCACAGGAACCCACATGCACAACGGGTAGACTTTAAAAGAGCCATGTTCATCTGTCAAAGCCGGTGGCATCTGATGTTTTTATGTGCGTCTCAGAATTTGGTTTTGCTAATTGTCTTCTTTTCAATCTGCGTTTCACCAGTGAGAGCGAGTCCAATGATCCCCCTTCACGGCTGGAATGAGGTTCTCAGTATACAGATTTCTAAGTGTCATCTCTCTCTTTTTAAAAAAAAAAACACATGGAGGGAAGTTTGATTAAATCAACTTTTATAGCCTTAGCTTTCTAAACAACAAGAGTTAATTACAATGGGGTGGTGTCTGCATGAGCACCGAGTTCTTCAGCCCCGGAACTCTGAGCAGTTCATGGAGACTTGAGACGTTAGCCAGGCGCTGATTCCATATGCAAATAAAGCCCATAAAATATTCCATCAAGCCCTTTAAATAGTCAGCCAAACATATCTTTTTTTATTATTAGATCAGGAGGCTCAAATATAGGGACTCTTTATTGGCTTAATTAACATATTAAAAATTCAATTCAGCGGCAGCCTCCTCTGTTCTGATCCCAGCTTTGAAAACCCAGTGGCTGCTCTGTGAGGCTTGACAGGCTCGTCCTGTAAGTCAACAGCTGTCTTTCCTATTAATGCCCTTGCTATTTGTTTAGACCCAGACAGGAGGTGGCTGGTGAGAAAGACATGCATTGGAAGGTGGATGGTGACTTTCTGTTTGTTGCTGAACTAGCGGAGATGGCACTCTGTTCTCTGCTTCGATGGAAACCCCTAAGGCAGTGCCTGGTCTCCTGGCTGATGGAACCCCTCGCTGGGGGCCACTCCCTCTGGTGGTGGGGCTTGAGGTTGGGTGGGTTAAGCCCAGGGCCTTGGGGTCCTTCAGGGGAGGGGCCTGAGGAGGAATGAAGGGTTTGAGAGAAGGGGGCCGAGTCAGTGGAGAAGACAGTCCCTCCCTGCTCCTCTGTTCCTTCCGTAGGTGCCAGCGCTGACCCTCGCCCCTGGAGCGTCCTTCTTGGGGATGGGCGTCCCCTCCTCTGGGGTCTTCTCTGCCATGTTCATCTACTGCCAAGGATGGGGCCAGCCTCCCAGGACCAGGGTGTTCTAAACGGAATGACGTGGGTTAGCTCTTTATGTGGCTGGAGACACCTGACCTGGCTCCTCTTGAGCCTGTTGCCTGGCGGCCTTGCTCCTGCACTCCCACTCTGAGGATGTCTCTCCAGTGGCAAGTCCCAGCTCTCTCCCTCTGGACCCCAGGGGGAAACACCCACCAGAGGAAGAATGCCTGAGCTACAGAATTCATGGACCTCGGACCCAGTGCACTTTCTGGGGTTCAGGGAGGGCTTTTTCCTGATGGGCTGATTGGAGTCCTGAGTCTCATGAGCCCGTACCCACTGTCACCCGGTGCAGTGACCCTGCGGGGGCTCGTGGCTGCCGTCTGGTGGCTGTGGCGCGTGTACGGGCTCTTGGGGGGGGGGGGCTTTCAGAAGCAGATCCCCCGGGGCTTGCACTTCTGGGTAGGTTTGAGCCTCCAGCTTCTCAGCTGTTGTTGGGCGTGGACCTGTGTCAACAGGGCCCTTTCTGACTTGGGGTGACCCAGAGTGGAGCTGCCCCAAGCTGCCCCAAGGGGCTATCAGAAAAGGTGGTCGATCCTTTTTGTGCTGCACTCTGAGTGGGTTTGAAGTGTCGCCCTTTGGGAAAGCGGCCTGGTGTGTAGGTGTTTGTGACAGCCAGGGAGTATCTCTTTATGGGAGTGAAATGCCTCATCTTTCTCCCTTGGAGCAGCTGGTGGTTTCAAACCACTGACCTTGAGGCGGGCAGCTCGGTTCACTTCCCACTATGCCTCCGGGGCTACCTGGTCAGGCCAGCTCCCACTACTGTCTGAGCCACGAATGTGTCAGTTCTTTGCTTTCTTCCTTCAATTAAGGAGTGTGTTTGCTCCCGAGGCTGCAGGTTCTCCACTAACGTGTGTGTCAAACGGTTTGTTTGAGGGTGGACATATTGTGCCTGGGAGAGACACTGCCCCTGAACAGTGCCCTGTCTTCTCACTGCAGCTGGGAACTAGGCTGAAGCACTCACTGCCCCCCACCCTCACCCTCCACAACGGTGGGAGCCCAGCCAGCCAAGGAGAGCACCAGCCCCAAGGGGAAAGGGTTTGGGAACATTAGGCAGAGGCTGAGAAAGCCCTCTTCCCCCCTCCGACTCCTGCTTCCCTCTGTCGTGTTACCCAACAAGCAAGGTGTATTGATCGCAGGGTTCTAATATCCATCGCAATGGCTACACAGAACTCACAGGCGGAATTCATGATTCAAAGGTTTACTAAGGAAGTTAACAAGTTGTAAAGCCGGTGAGAAATGCTTCAGGGCTGAGTTGTTTATCAGGACCTGTTACAAAGTTCTGTCAAGTCTGCTAATAAATGCCGGCATATCACTCTGCTATGAGCCTCAACACGAATGCATTCGGCTGAAGCTTCCTGGGTTGGCAGGCCCAGCTTCCTGAATCCAGTGCCCAGAAGCACCCCACTCCAGTAAGCCCCAGTCCAAAGGCACCTGAGGGCACCCGGCTCTACCCCCGTTTGGCAGGGAGCCCAGCTCCCTGAATTAAGTGCCTGAAGGCACCCCACTCCAATAAATCCCAGCCTGAAGGCACCCCGCTCCACTTCTGTGGACCAGGGCACCCAGTTTCCTGAATTTAGTGCCTGGAGGCACCCCACTCCGCAAGCCAGCCTGCTGCACACAAGCCTCTCTGCTTCACTTGCTCTGTGGGCTGGGAAGCCCAGCACTCGGCCTCCTGCCCTGCCTCCTGGTTCTGCTGCTGCTTCTCTGATGTCACAGCCATTTTCTGGATCCAGGGGGCGCAGGGGCCGTGGGGGTCCAGAGGGTGCGCTCCACTCCTGGCTCTTGCTGGTAGGCGATGCTCTCCCTCCTGCTGCTCGAGGACTCGATTGATACACAGCAGGTTGGCACTGCATCACCCAGACCCAGGCAGGGAAGAGTCGTTTGGTGGGAGCTGGAGACTGCCAGAAGAGCCACATTCACTCCTTCCCTGGCCCTGCCCGGGGTCAGCTCGGCCCTGCCTTTCCCATGGGAGCAGATTTTATACTTCCTGGCACCGTGCGGGGGGAGCCGCTTCAGGTCTGGCTGGCATCTGTCTCAGTCCCTTCCTGAGAAGCAAAGCCTCCTTTCATGTCTACATTTCCCGAGCAGGGCGGCATCCTCAAGTGGGAGGTGAGCCTGCTTGTGTTAGGCCGGTTGACTAGAGAAACCAGTCCAGTGACTCTCTAATGTGTGTAAGCGCGCGCTTTATATCAAAGAACAATTGTGTATTGAGAAAGCACTCCAGCCCAGTCCAGATCAAGTCCATAAGTCCGCAAGTCCGATTCTAGTCCATAAATCCCTCTGCTGCAATGAAGCTGAGTGCAGGAAGATCACAGCCACTGGGCGGGAAGTCTTGTGGATCTCAGTGCTGCCGCCACACTTGTGTGGACTTACCAATCTGTCAGGATCTGATGTGAGACCAGTGAGTAGCACCAGCCGGCCTGTGTTACCCTTGTTCACTGACTGTCACCCCCCCACCCTCAGGGGTCACAGAATTGACTGAGCTGTCTCCAAGGCTGTGATTCTTTAGGGGGACAGACTGTTGCATCTTTCTCCTTCAGAGCAGCTGTGGGTTCTGGCCTTCTGGTTCACACCTGAGCACTTACCCACTGCACCACCAGGGTCCCTTATACACATGCTAACTTTGGTGAAAGTATACACAAGCCACACCCCCTTCCACAATCTCTGCATGTACAACCCAGGGCCACCGATTGTGTTCCCTCCCTGATTTGCCCCCTCTGTTGGCTTGGTCCCCTTCTTGCACTGTTTCAGGTAATGCCTATCTGACTTCTTGGAGGTGATTCCTCAAAAAAGCTCAGTGCTCAAGGCAGAGATGGCAGATTATTAAGATCAACTATGTATGTACACAAGGGGATGCCCCCCCAGTGAGGATTTTATTGGTACGAATTTTTCTAGTTAGGTAAGCATTGAGGAGCTCAATCTGAGTTAGTGCACTCAGTGGCGTCAACTGGGAAGGTTCTTCTCTCTGGTCATGGTGAATATTTTAGTAAAAGCAGTTTTATTTGAACCTCATTTTTTGTGATGAGTGATTTATGATAACAGCATGTGGCAGTAAAATTTTGTTTTCTGCTCAGGAAAAATGCCCCAGAAACTGTTGCGATGTTAAAGACAGCTTACAAAGCCAGCGCTATGGGAAAAGCTCAAGTGCATGTACAAGTGGTTTTCTTTCAAAAAAGGAGAGACCTCATTCTGGATGCTTGTCAACTTTTTGCACAGACAAAAATGTTGACTTAGCACATTTAGAGTTCGTTCCACCAGGCCAGACTGTTAGTCAAGCTTTCTATTTGGAGGTTCTGGAAAAGTGTGTGCCACAAAAGGCCTGGTTTGTGGCAGGCGGGGGACTGGTTTTGGCCATGACAATGCACTTGCACATGCAACCATTTCAGTGCGCCAGTTTGGGGCAAATAGCCACATGTCTGTCTTGCCCCAAGCACCTGACTCACCTGACCTCGCTCTGTGCAACCTCTTTTTGTTTCCATGAATGCAGAGGAAGATGAGAGTCAACAATCTGACTACATTGAAAAAGTGAAGGGAAAAAACCAAGGGATCCAAACACATGAGTGTAGAAAACATTTCCAAGAATGGAATAGCAGATTTGACAAATGTATTAAGAGTCCTGGAGAGTACTTTGAAAGTGGTAAGGTTTGTAAAAATATTTGAATGCATAGCTTTGAAAAAAACCATGCTGTTTGTTTTGGGTACCCCCTAACTTATATAGATAGCTTGGGGATCGTTGTGGTGTAAAGGTTAAAGATCTTCTCAGAGCCACTCCTGGGCGGGGTCCCTCCAGCCCCCATGACTCCCCAAAGCCTGGCTTCCAGGGAGAGGTGGAGATTTCACATCTGAGTCGCCCTCCCTCAATTACAGGGACCACATTTTGCCCACCTAGTCACCCAGGGATGGAGCAGATGGGTAGATGAGGCAGACTTCTGGAAGCCTCTTCAGCACACCGTCAGTTCTCAATATCTCCAAATCATGGGAAGGCAGCTAGAGGGGTCCGTTTAAAAATAATGTTTAAAGTAAGCGTGTTGTGAGGGGAAAGCACATCAGGATAAATTCCAGTGTCAGCATCGAGTCAAAGAGCAATTGCACGTGGGTGGTTTGTGTTTTCATGAGCGACCAGGCAGTGTGTTCCCGTGATGCCAGTCTTGGGAGCCTGTGGGAGGAGCTTGATTCTGTCCTAAGGGTCACCGGGAGCTGGAATCCACTCGCCGGCGGGGCACTGGGTTTTTTGTCTTCATTATCGTATTTCCCCTCTCTTTACAATCGACAGCACCAATATAATCATTCCAAATTTTTATCATTCTTCTCTCTTCCCTCCTCCCCCCAAGTTTACTTGCTGGCATCTATCCATAATGACAATCCCAAGTAAATCCCTACAGAAAAGGTAAGAAGTGATTTCTTCTTGCCTCATACTTTCCCATATTTAGAATAAAGACTTGGTGTCTTAGCAATTTTCAGAGTATCTTTTCCCCATTACCATTACAAACCCACAGATCCATATGTATTTGCTGTATTTCAGTTATTTCCATATCTGATATATTTCTACTAGACTTCCAATTTGGAAGAATTTTAGCTTCTTTTGAAAAGTTTCTGAGTTCAGAGATTCACATGGCCTCCCAAATGCAGCATCTGACATCACTGCCATGAGGCTGTGTAGACCAAGCTCAAGAGAGCTTCAGGGGCGCCCTGCTGTGAACCAAACTCCGACGTCATCCAGACACCACACACTTTCCAACCGCTGCCCTTTCCATTCGTTTCTTTTCTTTTTTGGGGGGTCCCGGGGGCATCACTGCCCCCTGGTGGGAGTATGAGGCCCAGCCTTGTTCCTGGAGAGCTGCTGCTGGATTTTGAACTGGCAACCCAGAGGGCCGCAGTCCCGCACACAACCACTACGCCACCGGGGCTCAGCCCTCCATTCGTTTCTTAATGCTCTCCTGCCAGTAAGAGCCCTTCCCTGACGCTTCTTCTCACTGAGATGGAGTGCCCATGACTGTGCTGTTTCAGATCCTGCTTTTATTTGTTCCTTAAAAACAACTTTTAAGAAATGGTGAATTGGGTGAAGGTCTACAGAGCAGACGGGTTCGGGTAGCTGTGAGTGTGTTTCAGGTCAATCAATGTGCTCAGATGCATGCACTCTGAACATTTCTTCCTCCAGACCTGGAAGCTGCCCCTCTCCTAAGGAGTCTTGCCTCCCCTTAGTGAGAGCTGGTCCTTAGAGACCACACTCTGAGAGCAAGGGGTACTCACTGCCCCGATGTCATGGCTCCTGGGTCTTCTCGGTGGACAGTTAGGAAAGTCATCTCTTTTTAGAATGGAAGGAAACAATGAGTCTTTGCTGGTGTTTACAACTCCAATGGAAGATTATGGGGTCTTGAACTCCGTGGTCATGATTTTATATTTTGAACTTTCGGGAAATCTTGGCAACACGTCTGTGGTTTCTTTTGATGTGTGGCCGAGCTCTTTGCTATGTAACAGAGAAGAGTCAGCAGGAGCACTAGGCCATGCTGGGTAAATGCGCAGCCTTCACAGAGCAGCCTTGCTCCCTGACCACTGCGGTGCCCTCACGGATGGGTGGTGGTTCTGACCCTCATTGCCTCAGCTTAGGCTGAGGGAGCCCCTCTTTTGGGAACATGGGTTATGACCATGATGGAGGGAAAAGAGGCTTTATAGATGAGTATAGACACTATATGCATGTATGTATGTATGTATGTATATAAACACATATAGAATTTACATGTGCAATTCCGTGGCATTGATGGCATCTGTCCTATTGCCTTGTACACTTTTTTATAAAAGAAATTTTATTGAGGGCTCTTACAGCTCTTATAACAATCTCTACATCAACTGTATCAAGCATATTTATGCAAATGTTGCCATCACTTTTTAAACCTTTACATTCTTTTTTGAGCTCTTGGTATCAGCTTCTCTTTTTACCCAACCTCGTGACCCCTTGATCAATTGTATATTATTACTATTTTCATATCTTACACTGACCAGTCTCCCTTTCTTCTTGGTTTCCTCCTGTTTCTGCTCTTGAGGGGTTTATCTGACCTGAACAGCAAGTGTCTGAGGTCTTATCTGTGCCTGTGCACATGCTCTTGTCTAGTTCTCAGTGAAAGGCACGACTGGGGTCATGGCAGTGGGGGTGAGAAAGGCTCAAAGAACCAGCGGAATAGTGTGTGTTTCATCAGTGCTGTCCTGCGTCCTGGTTGACCCATCTCTTCCTTGTGACCCTTCTGTGAGGGGATGTGGCGTTGTCTAGAGATGGATTTGGGGTCTCTGCTCTGACCCACCCCCCACATTCTCAACAATATGTCTTTTTGTTTGTGTCTTCTGATGCCTATTACCTGATCCCATTGACCCTTCATGATCACACAGGCTGCTGTGCTTCTTCCATGTGGGCTTGTTGCTTCTCTGCTAGATGGCTGCTTGTTTAACTTCAAGCCTTTAAGTCCCCACATGCTATATGTTTTGATAGCTGGGCACCATCAGTTTTCTTCACCTCATTTTCTGATGTACCCATTTTGTCTTCAGCGATCATTCCTGGAGGGTGAGCATCCCAGAATACCAGGTGGTTAGAACAAAATGTTCTTGCATTGAGGGAGGGCTTCATGCTAGGAGGGCAGTTCCTGGAACTCCCCAAGACCAATGGGGGAGAGAGTCATAAAGGTCAGTGGACAAACCTGGAATTAGGTATGCTTTTTCTTTTTCGATAACTTTTTTTACTCAAGCTTTTTGATTTGTCTCTGTATGGTTGGCTTGTCTACCTCTATAATACAGGCATGGGAAGCAAGCTTGAGGCGAAAACAACAAGACTGTTGGTTCCCCAGGGACTTAAGGGGAGGAAGAGGCAGGGGAAGGGAGTGGTGAGCAAACAAAGCCATAGAAAGGGGAACAACTAGGGAATTAAAATGAAATAAGGAGGACATAGAGATCCTGGGGGTGTTGGAGCAACAGCAATCTAGCTGAGAGGAATTACTAAGAGACAAAAGATAGGCAAGTGTGATGATGGGGCAGGAGGAAGGTAAAAGGAAACAGTGGAAAGGTCTAGGAAGCAAAGCTATGGTTGGAGGTATAAATACAGGTGTGCACTATGTAAATACATTAATTCATAAAGATAGAGGTATTGGTGCATGTACATATATTTATATGGCAATACATCAAGGTGGTGCTCTGCTCAAGCCCTGTCTCAATGCAAGAACAATTTCTTCTAATAACCTGGTGTTCTGTTATGCTCACCCTCCTGTCACGATCACTGAAGACAAAATGGGTGCATAAGCAAACGAGGTGAAGAAGGCTTTTGCACTTTTCTACAACACCATCTCCCACCTACATCGCAAGGGCATGTCAACCACGTGACCAGCTCTGAGTTCCACGGTGTGTGTGTGTGTGTGTGTGTGTGTGTGTTGCATTTCAATCGGCTGCGAGTCACTTAGCGGGGGAGGGGGAAGGCCCACCTGCTGGGAGGGGCACAAAGAATTGTGCATCATCCCACACTGTCATGGCCATTGAGAACAGGACCACTGCAGGCCGTCTGCCAGCTTCCTTGTCCACAGGCTGTGGCATGTTCATTCCCCCACACTGAGCCCATGCCACCTCACAGAGGCCCTGCAGGACAGGGCAGAACTGCCCCGAGGGAGGATGTCCGGAGTCGACTGTGAGGGGCTGAGCCTGTCTGTTTACAGGTGCTTCGGCGTGGGGTTGGTTCTGAAATGGTATAGGTGAGGAAGGTCTGTGGTCATGAGCAATGGAGCCTCTGGAGCACGTGATCCTACAGCCTTGGTGAGGACGCTGACAGAGAGGTGGCCAGGGGCTCCTGGTCTTGCTTCCTCTTGACTGGCCCTGGCATAGTCTCCTGGGCCTGCAGGTCCAGATAAGCGCAAGTCCCCTCCCTAGAGAGCACACTCAGCTGATCTGAACAGAAGGGAACTCATCTGATCTCTGCTGAGCTTCACTCACTGCCTCTGCGGCCATTCCAAGTCAGAGGGGCCTTCTAGTGCAGGGTGCCCATGCCCCAGTGGGTTCCTCTGACTTTAGCTCTCTAAGGGAGTGGAAAGCCTCGTCTTTCTCCCTCAGAGTGCTTGTGGTGACCAGACCAAGGCACAACCCCTGTAACACCAGGGTTTCGGGCATCAGACAGCAGCTGACAAGGCTGCCGTCCGCACCCAAACCCTCCTCCCATTCTGGACCCAGGAGGAGTCCTGAAAGCCCTGATTCTCTGAGCTGGGAATGGGATTGCGTCTGTATACAGCCTGGAGGGAGGGTGGGTGTTTGGTTGGCAGCTGCTCACTGAGGGAGTGGGAAGGTGGAGGCTGGGGTGGCTTGTGCCTGAAGCGGAAGTGCTGCCACTAAAGAGTCTTCCTTGTCTTCCCTGAAGTCCACCCTGGAGCATCCCTGGAAACCAAGAGTTGTTTTTCTCAAAAGAAACATCCTCACGCAGAAGCAGGACTTGGGCTTCCCAGCCGGCTTCCAGGCCGCGTGGGTGCCATCAGGTGTGTGTCTCAACAGACAGACAGACAGACACCGAGCAGATGGGGAAGTCCAGGGCCAGGCAGTGCCTGGTGTTCACTCCTTCATGAGCACCCTCCAAGACTGTGGGCAGCCTTCACTTAAAGCAGGGGGGCGTCCTGGAAGTGGCACTCCCTGGAGTTGGAGGGAAGAGGGTCCTCTGAGGTGTGAGGGGTGGGGCCCGCACGGGGAGATTGAATGGGGCTCTTACCTCTCTTACTGTGCTGTCAGAGTCATCAAAGGTGGAGTGAGGCGCCCCCAGTGATCGGAGAAGCTACTCGGGCAGACACCATTTTGTCCCCCGAGATGCTCATCCCTGGTCTGCGGGGTCATCTGCTCCCCCCTCTGCAGGCTGTCGAGTGGCCGAGCCCTCTGCGTCTCAGGGTCGGCAGACGTGATCTGACGTGCAAGTGTGCACTATAGATGACCCACAGGTGCTGCTGCTCTCCTAGTGGTGCTGTGGGCTGATTTACCACAAGACCAGCTGTTCAAATCCACCAGCCAACTCCGTTGGAGAGAGAGGAGGCTGCCTGCTTCCGTGAAGATCTGCAGAGTCCTGTCTAGTCTGTATGGGAAAGGACCCCTGGGGGTGTAGTGGTCGTGCCTGGGGCTTCCTTTGGGACTGCAAGGCCAGCAGTTGGAAACCACCAGCCGCCCGTGGGAGAAAGACGAGGCTTTCTACTCGTGTAAAGAGTTAGCAGTCTTGGAAACCAGCAGGGGCAGTTCTGCCATGCCCTATGGGGTCAACTCGATGGCAGTGTATTTGAGTTTTATGAGTTGGAACCGGGCTGAGGGGTAGGCCCTTCTCTGTAAGCCCAGGCGGTCCTTGGCCGTGTGGGTTTTTACTCAGACCACATACCTCGTGTACACCATGGCATATGTCTGTGAACCTCAGTGAGTGAATGACAGCGTTCACCCCAGTTCTGTGACCCAGGAGTCTCAGAAGCTGTGGGCCCTTTCTTTCTGGTACAGAAGTTTCATGAAGGGCCAACGCTTCACAGCAAATGACCAAACACTCTGATGGACACAGCTGGGTTTGGGGTCAGAGGCTATCAAGCATAGCTGCTTCCCAACTACAAGGAAACAGTATGGTTGACTTCACACCCTCCATTCTCTCGAAGACTCCTCATCTCGCTCCTGACCCGAGATTCCCCCCTTTAATAACCAACCCACCAGATAAACGTAGCTGCGTAGAAATTGCTTGTTCAGAACTTTACAAGATACCAAATGCATATTGCAATCTGTAGCTCTATAATAAACAGGCATGGAACTATGTAACTATTCCCAGTATGAAATAATCATAAAATCCAATATTACTTTTTCCCTGGCACAGCCTGTATTTTTAATAAACTGTCACATCTTCTGCACGCTGCCCACGCCCAGGGTTTCCTCTGTGGCCAGGACTCTCTGCTTTGTCTGGTCCCAAACATAACAAGCAGGAAAGGCCTGCTCCGACTCTCCGGTGAAGAGTCCAGGGATTTGCGATGATAAACAAGTTTGCTTTTAAATAGGCCTGGACTTTGAGGCGCTGTCCAAATGCTGAAGGCGTCCTGGGAAAACTCCTCTTTATGGGCATACAAACACGTGCCACATTCCTGTGGCCGCCTGCATTTGAATGTGGTGTGTGCTGCCTTTCAATAGAGATGCCCTGATGTCAGTACCAGGATGGTGGGCCCTGATCTGGGACCCATCCCACCCTCTCATGTTTCCAGAGTTGTGCTCCTCAAACAAATGGTGCTTCCCAGTCTCAACATTTCTGCATCAATTTATCTTTATTTTTTAAAAATCATATAATTGGGGGCTCCTACATCTCTTATAACAATGCATACATCAACTGTGTCAAGTATAATTTTACATGTGTTGCCATCCCTATTTTCTAAACATTTACTTTCTATTTGAGCCCTTGCTATCAGCTCCTCTTTTTCCCCCTCCCTCATCCCTCCCACCTTTGATACATTCTAAATTATTATTTTCATATCTTACACCATCCGCTGCCTCAACAGAAAGTCACATTTCTGTTGTTTGTTTCCTTTACGGGTGGATGGGTGGTGCTTGTGTGTTGATCATTGTGATTGGTTCCCCCTTTCTCCCCATGTCAGTCTGTATTGACTAGAGAGACAAATTCACAGACATGCATATGTATATAAGACAGAGTTTTCTATCCAAGAGTAGTTGTATATTAAGGAAACATCCCAGCCCAGTCCAGATGAAGTCCGTAAGTCTCCTACTAGCCATTATGCCAAATACTTGTCTGTAGATTCCTCTTCAGAGTCATGCAACATACGCAATGATGCCGAATGTAGGAAGAGCACAGGCTAGTGGTTTGGAAATCTTGTGGTCCAGTGGCAGTGGAAGCATCTCAGTACTGACGTGGGTCTCCACGTGGTCACGAGTCAACTCCATGGGAGAGAGATGAGGCTGCCTGCTTCTGTGAAGATCCGCAGAACCCTGTCAAATCTGTATGAGAAAGGACCCCTGGGGGTCTAGTGGTCATGCCTTGGGCTTCCTTCTGAACTGCAAGGTCAGCAGTTGGAAACCACCAGCCCCCCACCCCCATGGAAGAAAGACGAGGGCTTTCTACTCTTGTGAAGAATTAACTGCTACCTCCAGCTCCAGGGCTCTGGCTCCATCAGTGTAGCTCCATGTGGCTTGTCAACAAGAATGTCTCTCAGGGAGTGAGTGTATCTGGCCTCCAGTGAGCTATTTATCTCCTTCGTGCCTCCAGGTGAGGTCATCAAGCTGCACGTCACTATCACATGCCCCCCCCCCCCCTCCCCATCCTCCTGGTATCACTTCTCCCTTTTTGGTTCCGGAGGAGTCTATCTGACCTGGATTCCATATATCCTGAGCTCTTACCTGTACCAGCGTACATGCCCCAGTGAAAGGCAGGACTGGGGTCATGAGCGTGGGGGTGAGGAAGCCTCAAAGACCCAGAGGAATAGTGTGTGTTTCATCAGTGCTATACTTAGTCCTGGTTGACTCATCCCTTCCTTGTGACCTTTCTGTGAGGGGATGTGGCATTGTCTACAGATGGGTTTTGGGTCTCTGCTCTGAGCCCCCATATTCTCAACAATATGTTTTTTGTTTGTTTATTTCTGATGCGTATTACTTGATCCTATTGACACCTCATAATCATATAGGCTGGTGTGCTTCTCCCATGTGGGCTTGTTGCTTCTCTGCTAAATGGCCACTTGTTTAACTTCAAGCCTCTAAGTCCCCACATGCTATCGTTTGATACCCAGGCACCATCTGCTTTCTTCATATTTGCTTGTGCACCCATTTTGTCTTCAGGGATTGTGTTGGGAGGGTGAGCATCCCAGAATGCCAGGTGGTTAGAACAAGGTGCTCTTGCATTGAGGGAGGCCTTCAGGGTAGGAGGGGCAGTCCCTGGAACTCCCAGGACCAGTGGGAGAGAGTCATAAAGGTCAGTGGACAAGCTTGGAATCATGTATGCTTTTCCGTGGGACTTTTTGCTAGTTTTTTTCTTTTTATTTAATCCTTTGTTTCTGTTTGTCTTTGTTATTGTTGTTTTTCTGACCTATATAAGAGAGGCATGGGAGGCAAGCCTGAGCAGAAAGCAATGGGACTGACAGCTCTGGAGGGCCCAAAGGGAGTGGTAATGAGACAGCGTCACAGACAGGGGAACAACTAGGGAAGTGAAAGCCATAATGAGGAGGGTGTAGCGATCCTGGGGTGTTGGAGCAATAGCAATCTAGCTGAGAAGAATTACTAAGAGGCAGAAGGGTGAGCGTGATGGTGGGGCTGCAGTAAGGCAAAAGGTCATAGAGCAAAGATCTAGGAAGCAGAGTTGTGAATAAAGCTAACACAGGTGTGCATTATGTCAATAAATTAATTCATAAACATAGAGGTATTGGCCTAGCCACATAGGTCAATACATTGAGGAAGCAGATGGATGTTGGGTCTCTGCCCCAATTTAGAGACAGTTTAGGGGTTTCAGGGGTTTTCTTTGTGATACTCAAGCCAAGCATAGTTCTGCTTTTTATTTTCTAAGAGGAGGAGCTCATGACCTGGCTCCTCTCTGGGCCCTGGTGTTCCTGTTGGCAGGGGGGCTGGTCCACATGCTGAGAAGACAGATTTGGGGCCGGGAGGCCCTTCATCCTGGGGCTGAGACGGGGGCACAGGCTCCATCGCTGGTCTTTCAGTTTCCAAGCCCCAGCCTTACTTTGCCCCGGATAGGGGTGTTCTCAGAGCCTGCGGCCAGGGCCCCAGGTGAACCCTGACACACTCTGCAGGCTGCACACTGCCTCCTGATGGAGGCTGGCATGAGGGCGTTCTCTGCGGTAGCAGGGATGGCTCAAGTCCTGCCTTCAGGTGGGTCTCTGGCTGTCTAGCCCTGCCTGGGTCCAGCAGTGGGCCAATCAGTTTCCTTGCTGTGGTGCCAGGGAACCTATTTTTGCCCTGATCCTGAACCCCACCTTGTGACAGGGACCAGGCAGCTGACTCTCTCAGGAGACATTGGGCGAGTTGGAGGAGCAGCCTCTCCCCTCCCATTGGTGTATGCCTACTCATGAAGCATAGCCTTGGTGGCAGAGTCTGTTACTAAGCACAAAGCCAGCAGTTTGCAGCCACCAGTAGAAAGATGAAGCTTTGTACTCTCTCCCTTTCTTTTTAATACTTCTATTGGGGGCTCTTACATCTCTTACCACAATCCACACATTGCTCCAATTGTCAAGCACATTTGCACATATGCTGCCATCATCATTTTCAAAGCATTCTCTTCCCACTTGAGGCCCTGATAGCAGCTCCCCATTTCTTCCCCCTCCCTCCCCTGCCCACCCGCCCTCACAAACCCTTAAGTTATAGATGATTTTTCCATTTCTTACATCATCCTTTGTTGCTCCTTGACCACTTTCCCATTGTTTGTCCCCCTGGGGAGGGGTTCTAGATTGATCCTTGGGATTGATTTTCCCTTTTTACCCTCGCCCTCCTCTAATCCTCCTGGTATCTCTACTCTCCTTGCTGGCCCTGAGGGTCTTATCTATCCTGGATTCCTAGTGTTTCAGACTCTTATCTGTAGCAGTATGCATGCTCTGGTCTAATCTGATTTGTAAGGTAGAATTGAGGTCATGATGGTGGGGAGGAGGGGAAGGAAGCACCAAAGAACTAGAGGGATGTGTGTTTCATCAGTGCTCTACTGCACCCTGACTGACTCTTCTCTTTCCTATGACCCTTCTGTGAGGGGATGTCCACTTGTCTACAGATGGACATTGGGCCTAAACTCAAGTAGTCCTTTAACACAAGAACACTTTGCTCTAACAATCCGGCATTCTGTGATGCTCACCTTCCTGACACGAATGCTGAAGACAAAATGGGTGTATCAACAAACATGATGAAGAAAGGTTATGGTGTCCGGCTATCAAAAGATGTAGTGTCTGGGGTCTTAAAGGCTTGAAGATAATCCAGCAGCCAGCTAGCTCAGAAGCAACAGAGCCCACATGGAAGAAGCACACAGCCTGTGTGATGGGGAGGTGTTGATGGAATCAGGTACCAGGCATCTAAGACCCAGAAGCAGTCTACTCTCGTGACTACTTCCAGTCTCAGGAATCCACGAGGGCAGTTCTCCTCCATGCTGCAGGGTCACGGCAAGTCAGAATCGAGCGAGGGCAGCGAGGAGAGCACTGCTTGCATGGAGAACAGATTGAGTTGCCAGGATGCTATCTTTCCTGGATCCACAATCAACGCTCCTGGAAGCCGCAGTCAAGATGTCCAACGACGCACTGCACACTGGGTAAGTCTGCGGCACCCCATCTCTCCCATGTGCCCACGCAGAGGACGTGACTGAGGACTGAGGTGCGCCGGACCCAAGCTGTGGCATTTCCAGTCACCTCCCACGTGTGTGAGCTGTCTATGGACTAAGAGGAGTAGAAGCAGTCCGGGGTGCTTGTGTTCCGGACTGCCAGGCCTTTCTTCGGGGGAGGGAGGAGTACGCTTGTGCTGGGACAGGTGCTCCGTGTCTGGAACCCCTGTCCTGGTGTTGCTGAGCTGGGCGTCCGGTGGGGATGGTCGTCACAGGAACGTGCACCTCAGTGGAGATGCTGTGTCCACGTAGCTTGTGGAGTGTCTCGCTTGCTTGTTCGCTGTGGGACCCCCTGGTGCTATTTTCAGATCATCCAAGTTAGGAAATGGATCTGGCAGGAAAACCATGTACACGCCCAATGCATTATTAATAAAGTTGAGAAAGACCCCCCCCCCAAAAAAAACCAATAAGCTTTTTTTGAAAAGTAATTTTAACTTTGATGTGGCCACATAGATTTTAGAGGGGAAATAGGTCATTTTATAGAGAGTTACCCAAGCTTTCAATGAGGCAGAGAAATTCATAATGAAACCCAAAGGAAATAATTTTGACAGGCACAAACCTGTGTTTCTCCCATTATCAAGTGGATCTCTTTCCGCAGAATGAAATATTTGGTAAAATATTTTTCTTGTAAGTATTCCTCGCAGTGTGGGAATTGGTGAATGACAGCTTTGAGTCAAGCCCTTTGGAAGCGAGGCCGGGGAGGAGGCTGCTGTCTCGGGACTCATCTGCCAATCTCTGTCCCCAGGAGATGGCTGAGCTGCTTGGCCTGGAAATCCAAGACTCTCAAGCTCAAGGTGAAGGAGCAGGCTCGTTGTCGGTTTAGCTTTCGCAACTCCCGTGTCATGAAGCAGCCAGCGGCGTGCTGGTGTCATAGAGACCAGGCGGCAGCCTTTCCGATGCCCAGGTCTTCTTTTCTCCAAACACACCGAGTTAGTGAAGTGGTTTGAGAACAGGCTGCTGCAGGTTTGATTCAGATCCCCCGGGTGCAACTGCGTTCCATGGGATTTTCACGGCCCTAAGATCGCCAGGCCTCTCTTCTGAGGAGCTTGTGGGTGTGGTGGAACCAGCAACCTTTCGGGTAGCAGACTAGTGCTTAACTACCTGTGTCACCAAGACTGGACAATCAGGAAAACATTTCGTATGCGATTAAAAGAATCCTCAACACTCAAGCGCCAGGCAGTCCTGTGGATGCTGACTCCCCGGGGCCTGGAGGGCAGGAAGGAGCGCCCCCAGGGGCCACTCTTTGTGGAGCAGAAATCATTCTCCCATGGAGTGGCCGGTGTCCTAGAACTGCTGACCCTGTGGTTGGCAGCCAAGTTGTATCAGAGTCCCTTTGCTCTCTCTCAGTCTCTCACTGCCGTCCAGTCAGCGCTGACCACAGCCATCTCCATGGGCTTCCGAGGCGGTCTCTGTTTATGGAAGGCAAATCCCTGCTTTCAGTAGGAAGCACTGGTCAAAGGAATGTCAGCAACAGACAAACAAAAGAAACCTATTGTTGAGAACAAGGGGCGTCGGAGCAGAGCCCCAAAGCCCACCTGTAGACAATGGGACATTCCCTCACAGGAGGGTCACAGGGAAGGGATGAGTCAACAGGGAACAGGCAAGCACCAATGGAACACACAATATTCCTCTGGTTCCTTGAGACTTCCTCAGCCCCCCCCACCGCCCCCACTCTCATGACCCCAGTCCTGCCTTTCACTGCGAGCTAGACCAGAGCACGTGCACAGGGACAGATAGGACGTAAGAGCTCACGGTACAAAGAATCCAGGAACAGGAATGGGAGTAGCCATACCAGGAGGGTAGGGGGAAGGTGGGGAAAGGAGGGGAAGAAGGGGGAAGTGATGCCAATCTGATCCCAATGATATCATTACTGCACCCCCCAGGGGAACAAACAACAGAAACCTGTGGGGGCAGGACCCAGCCATCGAAGTAAGATATGAAGCTCCTAACAGTTTATTTTTTATCAAGGGACCTCAAGGGTGCGGGTGAAGGAGGAGGGGGGCAGAAAAAGAAGAGCTGGCACTATGGGCTCAGTAGAAAATAAGTGTCCAGAAAGCAATGATGGCGACATATGCACAAATGTGCTTGATGCAATTGATGCCTGGATTGTTAAGAGAGCTGTGAAAGCCCTCAATAAAATGTCTTAAAAAATACCAAAAAAAAAAAAAAAGGATGTTAGCATTTTGAATCATGATATCTATGGGGTGACTGTGATCCTGATGGTGACATATCTCTAGGAGACGTGACAAACAGGAGAGGAGTTAGGGGTGCTGCAGCCATAGGCCCAGGTATTCCTGGTGCCTCCTGTCCTTACAGGCTCCCGTGAAGGCTGGGTCCCGATGAAAACCTTGAGGAAGAAGAACCTCTAAGTCACCTATGACTTGCCCAGGGGATAATGTCAGACAAGCCCGGATCATTGCTCTGTGGGAGAACATGGCTCCATTGAGGCCCTCTGAAACCTCTCGATCCTTACAGGGAACGCGTGGCCTCCACTCCTTGGCCTTGAGACCAGCTTTTCCAGTTATCTCAGGGGTCATGCAGGGGTCAGCCACACTGACCCCTGGGTGGGACTCTGAGGTCGGGGCTCCTTTCATCCTTCCCCCTCCCTCCCTGTGGTGCCAGGGATCCTTGGTCCATGTGGATGCTTCCAGCTGCACCTGCCTCCCCCTCTGTGCTTCCTTTTATGGGACATCGCTCAGAGGGGATTGGAGCAAGGACCCTCCCTACTCTGGTGAGACTCGGCAGGTGGATAATGTCCTCAAAGAAAGACCCTGTTTCCTCCAAGAAGCTGCCATGCTCACTGGCAGGAGTTGGAGGTATCTTGCAGGAGGATGTAAGTCAGTCCACGGTGGCGCTGAACTTCCAAGCCCGCTGGTCCTCAGTCTCTGGACTTGGTTCTTCCCCAAGCCGCTGCTGTGCACACTGAATCTGTTCTGAGCAGCCACCCCGAGGGAGGAGTCCTTCCTGAGAGGGTGCAGGGCGTGTGTTCATAATTCTCAACCCGTAACCCTCGCCAGCCAGAGCTGAGGATTATGAGAACCGGTGTGTGCATGTAGGTCAGAGGGTGGAGGGCAGAGAAGAGGAGGAAGGCTAGCACAGAGGTGCATCGACAGAGTGGCGGAACCATGTGTAGGATGACTCAGGGCCGGGCAGTGCTTGGCCACAGTAAGTGGAATCCACACGTGGAACAACTGTGCTTCCTTCTGGGGCTAAACAGCCACACACACACACACACACACACACACACACACACACACACTGTGTGGACTTTGTGAGAGCTGGCAGAGCATCTTGGGTTTCTGTGCCACGATTCACACTTTTTTGCTTTGTGACAATGACTGTGGTCCCCAAATGTAAGCCTCCACCCGACCCCACATCTGTGATTCTGCATCCCCTCTTCCTTCTCTCAGATCCCTGGCTGACCTCTGGGCTTTACCCCTGGGCAAATGCTGCCCCTTGGACCTTCGAAGGAGGGCTGCCCCACCTGGTGAAAGTCGTCATCACCAGGAGCTCTGTCTGTCTGTCTGACAGCTGGACATCGAGTGTGTGTGTTGGAGAGGGGGTGGTGGTGCGTGGGGCGGGGGGGGGGGGGCGCCAGAACCCAGCACCAGACCCTGAGTGAAGGATTTGTTTTGATGTTTTCATTTCATTGTTTCTTTTCAAGACTCATTTGTTCATTTGTGCTTTTCCAACCAATTAGACTTTTCTTCCACCAGAGTTTAATCACGCAGGTTTATAAAGGTGTGAAAAACATGAAGAATGACGACTCATCCCAGAACCTCTAAAAATAAAAGCCGTTTTGAAGCTACTTTGATGTAGACAAGGCCAGCCAGAGACTGGCTTGCATCACAGGTGTGCTGCTGGGGCGGGAGGGGACTGGGGCAGTGAGAAAGAGACTCCCCACAGTCCCCCACGGCTCCGAAGGCTATCATCTGGTCTACAGCTGCCTTGGGACAGCCTTTGTTCTCGGTTTTCCCTTCCTGAGGCGTCATGGCCTGGGCTTCCTTCAGCAGGTGCCAACTCTCAGAGACTTAAAAAAATATTACTTTATTAATGATTGGAAATGAATACATAAATCACATCATTCCAGAACTGTACATTTGCTGCCACACTCTTTCTCCAAATATTCCTTGATATCAATCCCTCCAACTCTTGGAGAGCCTGTGTTCAGCTGGGGGGACGTGCTCTGCCCTGCCCCGTGGCCGGTTGGGAAGAATCTGTGTGCGTGTGAGCCCTTGTGTGTGTCTGGGTCCACCCCACGGAGGGCCCCCTCATTTTTGCTCACCCTCAGCCTCCCCAAACACAATGGCCTTTTCCAGCACTCCATCCTCCCAGCAAGAGGAGGCCCCGCCAGTCTGATGTTTAAGGAACCTGAGACTCACGTTCATACTCACTTCCATCGAGTTGGGCTGTTAAGACAGAGGTCAGAAGTTCAAGACCACGAGATGCTCTGAAGGCGAAGGGTGAGACTTTGGACTCCTGTAAAGACTTACCGTCTCCAGTGCTCCTCTGCCCGTTGGGGTCACGATGAGGCAGCTAAGGAGCTGGGTCACTTTGGGGTGGAAACCTCCCCTCAGCCCCCACCCAAGCCCTGTCTTGCTGCGCTTATGGGTAATTCTCTTCGTGCCCCTGGACCATCACTTTGTGACTTTGAGACAAGAGCAGAGGAACCGGTGAGCATTTGAG
This sequence comes from Nesogale talazaci, assembly GCA_004026705.1. Taxonomy (NCBI): domain Eukaryota; kingdom Metazoa; phylum Chordata; class Mammalia; order Afrosoricida; family Tenrecidae; genus Nesogale; species Nesogale talazaci. Next base: position 47,007 of record PVJH01007658.1, read on the forward strand.
TGGCCCTGGCTACTGGAAGGGCAGTCTCTCCTTCCTGGGGAGTGCTACTGTCTCACCTGTGCACGTCACGCCCAGCTGGTGAAAGGCAGCAGCCGCGTGAGCCTGGGACAATGGGCCACTCCCATTTCTGCATCTCCAACGGCCACTGCCACCAGCAAGATCCATCCATGGCACTCGGTTCCTAGAGGGGCCTCTGTCCTTCCTTGTTCTGAAAGGAGTCTTGGGCATTTGCCTTCAGGATAGCAGCAGAAGGTCAAAGGACACCTGGGAGTTGATCTCCCTGGAGGGCAGTGCTGGGGTCTGCAGAAACCAGTGCCCTCCGGGAGGGCAGGGAACTTCAGGCATGAAATGGCAGGTTCTATGTCGCATCTGAACAAATGAGATTGGGACAGGGAGCAGGAAGGAATGGCATTTTGGTCCTCTTCCATGTTCTGTCGGCTAGCGTTTTTGAGACTCCAGTCAAAATAATTTTTCCCCTCCGCATATGTATTTCAAGTATCTGCCTTGATCTGACAGGAAATTTATCACACCACTGCTCCAAGTCAATATTCTGCTCTGCTAAAATCCAACATGCCCCTTCCTCCCTCTGTTCTTTAAGCTCATATTTTGACCTCAATGCCTTGTCTGATCTGTCATGAAATGATGAAGTAGCCCAAGTGAGAATCTGCCTAATAACTTCCTTAAACTCTGTGCACAGTGTTTGGGGTGGTGGGCTCTCTGGAGAAGCAAAGCCAGTTGTGTGTGTGTGTGTGTGTGTGTTTGTGCATGTGCGCGCACGCACACGTATGTTCATATCTAGGAAATGGCTCACACAGACCCAGAATGACAATGGCTGACAGGGTGGTAGCAATCAGGCAAGTCCAGTTGGGTTCAAATCCGAGGGCCAAGTGTTAAGCTGGAGGAGGGTCTCCCCGAGTTACGTCTCTGCGGGGCTGATGAGCCAGGGAGCAGGAAGGTGACGACCATGGGAGGTGGATACAGAGGTGGACGAGTTCTCCGGGGGCGGTCAGATGGCAGGCTCTGCTGTCATCAGGGTCAGAGGGCAACATGGGGGGCCACTGGCTCAAGCCTGAAGACCTGGAGGGGAGGAGCCGGAGCACCCAGAGACGAGGGTGCCCTCCAGCATCTGTTTTTATGCCAAGCAGGCCACTCCCTTCAGGACGTCATTGGGTCTATGGCCTGAGTAAGGGGTCCGTGCCCATCTGCCCCCGACTTCTTGGCTGCTCACCACAGTCCCCATAAGGGGGGATTGCATGATGCTAGACTGCATTATGATGGAGCCCTTTGCTGCCAGGCTGCCTAATGCCTGGGCGCCCCCAGTGAGCCCCAATCCTGACGCTCATGGCGGGCACAGCTTTAGCAGAGCCGTGGCGAGGAGCCGTCTGTGTTTCAGCATAAGCCCTCCACGGCGCAGGTGGTGAATGCCAAGTTCATCCAAGAGCTGGGCCGGCGCCTCAGACTACGTGTGGAAGGCACATCAATAGCCACCCGATCCTTGCCTCTTGGGGTCCTGCTCACTATTTGGGGGGCACTTTGTGACCAGGCCTCAGTGCCCACTTCCTGCACATGGTAACCATCCGTCCATCTTTGGGCCTCATGAGCCCCTGGCTGCCTCTCACACTGCCCACTGGGTGCCTGCTCTTTGCCGGGGCACTCAGAGTGTGGGACCAGCGAGGTGCTGGTCTGAGCCTCTGTGGGGCTGCTGCTGTGGGGTCGCCACCTCACAGGGGCTCCTCTCATCCCCTCTGACCTCTGCTCTGCCGACTCTGAGGTCCTCCTGATGACGCGGCCCAGGGAAACGAGACGGAGGAGGATTCGTTCCCTGGCGGTCCATCCTGCCGGCTGCTGGTAGCAGGAGCCTCAGGTTGCAGTTGGAGCCGCACAGCAGCTCTGCACTTGGACTTCCTGCAGCCTTCGGGGGCCCCAGGGTGCCTCAGCACCTTCCTCAGGGATGTGACCAAGAGAGGACAGGGAGAGCCGGTGGTGTGGAGCCCTAATACAGAGGTCCGCCCCTGGGGGCCCTGGCTTATGGGGAAAAGCGGCGGGGTCTGCACATGCTCTCATGGCAGAGTCATGGCGAGGGGGATGGACGTGATCTTGGACACTAGGTTCCAGGCAAGCTGCCTCTTGCAGTGCCTTTTCCTGGGGCCCTGGGGATACCACTCTGTGTGGAACCCTCCTGGCTGGAGGGGGGCTGGAGGAGCAGTGGGGGAGGAGATGGATCTACAGTCCAGCTGGACACTCCAGTGGACGCTCACTGACAGCTGTGGAGAGACCGTGAGGGTGTGGAGGTGTGGGAGGCAGTGATTTTAGGTCTGAAGCTCCAGGTGAAGGTGGAGGATAGAGGTGGTAGGGTGGGCAAGTGGGGCAGCAGGAACCCCCTTGATGGTCGGCTGAGCTAGGCCTTCCCCACCGCAGTGGCTGGATTGCAGCCCGGATCTTGGTCTCTCAAGGGTTGGCTACCATGGGCAGCCACCGTCCCCTCCTTTGTGTGCAGAGTGGTCTTTCCTCACTGAGTCCACCACAGACTATGTGGACTTGCCTGCTGTTAAGAGGGCCTGTTGCCGTGCAGCGTGCATTTTCAGCCTCCTGAAACAGAGAGGGGTTTGTGGTGCATCTTGGCGGCCTCCCAAGGCCCAGAAGCATTTCTGAGTCATGGAGAGAGGATGATTTAACTTGCCACTGTTTCCACGCAGAACTTTGAAGCACCAGCCTCTGGAAGCTCCAGCAGCTCAGGGTGGGGTGGGGTTATGTTGCCCATCTTGAGACTGAGAAAACTGAGACCCACCGAGATGGTCATGTGCATGATTCATATTGGAGCCACAGTTAAGTGGATCACCGGCTTAACCTGGGCAACTTGTGGGGGGTCTCACCGGACAGAACCTGCCAGGGCCTGGCAAAGGCTTGGCACTATGAACCCCATGTTCTCCTGCAGGCTCAGCCCGTCTGACTCCCTGTGCTGTTGGAGAGGAACCCAGACGTACCACAGACGCTAGAAGGAGGAACGGATCTGCCTTGGAGCAATGCAGTGAGCACGCGCCTTAGAGGCAAACCAAGGGAGACTCCATCCTAGACGCTGGACCTGTTGTCTGGAGAGACCTGTTGTCCCAGAGAAGAATAGCATGTTGGTTGACGGGAAGGCTGGCCAACAAGAGGAAGGCCCTCAACCAGATGGACAGACATGGTGGTGACATCAATGGCCTCAGGCACGGGGACAGTGGTGGGGGTGGCTTGGGGCTACGCAGGGTTTCATGCTGTTGTGCATGGGGTTGGCATGGGTCTGAGCTGGCCGGATGGCACCTGACAGCACCGGCACCAGCCACAACATCAGCAGCAGTCACAGCTGCTGGGGTACCCTCGAGCCCCATGTGGACCACTCATGCTGACCGTAGCGACCTGAGGATTAAATGAAGTAGGATGGTATACAATAAAAAGTCCAGCTCCTCAGTTGCAGCAGCCACCGTTCATGTGCCCAGAAGTCACATGTGGCAGCGGCCACTATTGTGGATGGCAAGCGTAAAGAATACTCCCGTTGTTACGGACACGGCTATTGGCCATGGCTGGCAGGTTCTGCTGCTCCCTGGTCCATATTGAGGGTCTGATATGAAGCAGAAGGTCTTAAATATGAATCAGCGGATGCTCCCGTTCTTGGAGAAGATGGGCATCTTTGATATGTGGGTTGATTTATCCGGGTGACACAGACTTGGCCAATTTTGCAGCCCTGGAGGATGGCTGTACCCTCAGCCCCTCTGGCTGGAGACCCTAGACTCTGGTTCTGGGGAGTCCCAGATGTGCTTGATCACTCACCCCATGAAGCTGGTGCTGACGGAGGTGCCCTGGGCAGGGGCAGGCTCTGTGTTGTGCTGGGAACTGGCAAGTGACGCCAAGGTCTGTCCACAACCTTCTTCCCAAACCCAGTGTGAAGGGATTAAAGCAGAGACCACACTCCTGTCTTCCTGGGATCCACAGAGAACCTTCCCTTCCTGTGGTCGCTCCAACAAGTGCCCCCAACTAGCATCTTGACGCCATGACATGCATCCTCTGATCATTCCGCAGGACCGCAGTCCACAGGCCAGCTCTACCGGGTGAAGCCATGCTGCCTCTGCTGCCGTGGCAGCCCTGGCCCGGCGGGCCCCCGACTCGTGCCTGAAGGCAGGACGGAGCATCTTACCTTGGTCCTTCCACTGACTTCTGGCTGAAATCTCCCTCTGCCTCAGTCTTCCAAGGGCCCATGTGTTGGTTTATAGAGCCCACAGGACAATCCAGAATATTTTCGGATCCCAAGGACCTTAACTTAATCACATCTGTAAAACCTTTTCTGGGGGAGAGGGGGGATTGTGTTAGGCTGGGTTCTCCAGATTAGCAAAAACTGGAGATGCTTACACACGTAAGCAGATAGAAAGAGATGGATCTCAAAAAATGGCTCACGCAGTTTAGACGTGGGTCCGTCCAGGCCGGTTCATGTCTGTGAGTCAGATGTAAACTGGGCTACAGGGCCTGAGGAACAGGAAGCAGGAGGAGCTATGCTGGCGGCTGCTCAGCCGAGTGAATTCGAGGGCAGCACTCCACACCTAACGGCGACAGCTGTCTTTGTGTCGGTGTGAGGTTTCCCGAGTGGGTAAGATCTCCATTCTTGGCCTTGCACAAGAATTCAGGTGAAGTCTGTTTGTAATCTACGTATGCTTGTATGAAGGACGGAGAACCTTTCAGGGAAGTGTGCCAACATGCTCAGGAGCCCGAGGAAGTTCACGGACAGACACGAGCAGCCTCCTGGAGCAGCCCACCCATGCACGCGGAACGGAGGCCAGGGGAGCACGGCAGAAGCGGGAGCGGGTGCGGGTGCCCAGTGAAAAGGGGTGGCCTTCCTGCCATCAGGGCATTTCAAACCTCTAGCCGGGGAAGTGTGGTGGACGGTATTGGTTGATCCCCATTGTCTGAATTAAGCCCACCTGAGTGCGGTCATGAACTCAGGTCTTGTCTGTGCTGCCCAGGTGTACCGTCCACCTGGCTTGGGGCCTGAATTTGAGCATGCCCAGCTTAGGAGGTCTTCACAGAGGGCTAGTGCCTCACTTGATTTCCTTCCAACCTGGTCTGGGGGGCCTGTACAGGCATGGGAGGGGCAGCGCCCTGTCCCGAGTGAGCTACCTAACATAGGCTCTCTGGAGGAGCAAAAACAATGCACCAGAGAAAGAGCGGTAGAGAGAGTCACAGACAGGGAGGTACGGAGGTAAAGAGATGGAGATTTCAGGAAACGGGCCATGCAGTTATGCGAAAATGGCCCACACGGTTGTGGCGGCTGGCTGACCATTCTTGGGCCAGGCGACAGGCAGCAGGCTTCTGCTGGTTCACTTGGCAGCCGGGCCCGTTGAACCCCAAGCTTGAATGTCAGACCAGAGACTTCTCGCACCCCAAGACCTGGAAGTCCACTGAGAAGAAGAGTGCAGAATGGAGGGGTGCGAGCATTACTGGAGTGTCCCCTGAGAGCTGAGAGGCAAGACCCAGCCGCAAGGAGGTGCCCCCTGGATGGACTGGCTGTTTCCATCAGACCACAGACAAGGAGGCTGCATCACACTTGCTTGGCTGTGGAGACTCACAGCATCCCCACCACATAGGTGTCGTCTCCCAGGGCACCTTCAGTCATTAGCCCTCCCCCACGAGGCAATGCTCTCTCCTCGAGATGGAAGGGAACAGTCTAGAATGTGATCCCGGGGAGCGTTCGACATGAAACTTTGGTGGAATGCAAACTCAAGCAGAAGCGAAGGAAGATTAGCCCGCTGAGCGGTTTGAATGTGTTTGCTCAGCTCTGCAAAGGCGCGGGCGGACTTGGTGAAACGAAATCCAATTTGGCTCTTCATGCTTCAGAGTGGAATGAGTGTGATTTTAATGGCAAATTAGTGATTGGCTTTAACTGTTATTTATTGAAAGCGATTACTTTCCGTGTTGACGTCTCGGATGGAAAAACACAAAGGCAGGTGGAGTCAGAGTTGTGGAAGCTCAGGCTCTCTCCCGGTCTCATGCAAGCAGAGATGCCGGGCGGAGACGCGTAAATTAATGGGGAGTTTTGAACTTGGGGTTAGCATCAAATTACTGTGATGAAATCTCCCAAATAAAGAGGCTTTTTGGGATTCTATTGTTTCCAACCTCAGAGCAAAGTGGAATGCATATGCATGAAAGTGATAAGTGAGAGTCACACCAGGCTTTTTAATTCTAACCCACTAATTGTTTCCCAAGTCACATTTGGGGAAAGTGCCTTTGGGTTGTGAGGGCGGTGTACGGTGTACGGCGGGGTGCCTGTGGGAATGTGGTCGCTCCAGGCTCCTGTGAATTGCTTACCCCTTCCCTGCTTTTCTTTTCTGAATCCTCAAGGGATTCCTGGAGGAATCCTTGCAGCTCTTGGAGCATTCTTATCTCGGGGACACATGGGCTTTTGACAGTTTCCTGGAGAAATCCTTGAACCTACAAGTGGTTCCTGAAGTGCCGGAGACCCAGCCTCTCGACAGACTCTCACCCTCTCCTGATCCGTGCCCTCAGATCCTGGGTGCTGGCCCCGCAGGCTCCTCCTCAGAGAAAAAGGAGTTCTCGTGTCCAGGCCACTGATTTTCCTGAAGGACCAGTGCTAGGCGTCTTGCACTGAGAGTGTTTTTTGGGTTGCATGCGGCCCGTCTGGCCACACCGTGGTTGCTGCTGCAATCTGCATGCCCAGGCCTTGTGGGGCCACAAGCCGTGACTCAGGCTCTTCAGGGTGTGGCAGCCATGACTGCCAAGAGGACAGGGTCTGAGGGCACTTCTCAAAACTCACATGGGGCGTGGCCTGTGCTTGTCATTGTGACGTGGGGACCAGCTGGTAAGCCTTACACTGTGGACTCAGCGCCTCCTCCCGCATACCCGGCCACTGCAGGACTGTCCTTGGGAGCAGATCACCTCCAGCTGCGTCTTGAAGGGCAATTGTGACCATGTAGCCCTGAGGGCCTCACTGCAGAAGAGGAAAGTGCTTTCATGCAGAAAACAAGAGCTTTCATTTCTCATTGGTTTAACGAAGGTGCTTGAGCCCGTTTCAGCTTCTCTGTGTCTTATACTTTTATGCAGTTACCTTGGGCCTTGTCCTGTGAATTGAGTTTCAGTGGAGTCGGGCCACCTGGATGGAGTCCTCACAGGTGACCTGTCCAGGACCTGCCCCTTGCACCCTTGGATTCCAGACCAGGAGAGGGGGAGCTTCATGCCTCCTTTCTCACCTGCCTCTGTGTCTACTTCAGTGCCCGGCACACCGGAATCGCTTCCCCCATGTCCGGCCGTGCAGTCTCTGTGGTCCATGCGTGTGGTCTGTGTGTACATGCACTCTGCTTGTACTTTGGGCAGCTGGGACAGCCACTGTCCCTGTAGAGAGAGCTGGGGCCATTCCAGTGCAGTAGCACTTCTCTTGGCTTTTCTCGGTGACCAGGTACTGACCAGTCCGCTGTCCTGGGAGGAATGGAGTCTGACAAGCCAGGCCCTGGACTGGTAAATGGCCGTCCACTTCTCTGAGCTGAAAGCGGGAGACTTTTCACCCGGGATCCGAAGAGTCAGTGGTCCTTGTTAGAGTTGGGGGGCTTGGAAGTTGGCCGGTGTGAGTAAGTTGTGGTATGGGTCTCTTGGGGGGTGGGGTGGTGGGTGCCATCCACACTCCCCCTGCCCTGAGGGGGAGGCAGATGAGCAAGGTTGGTGCTGAGAGGTGGGGCACCTGGCTGGCCGGCAAGGGTTCAGGTAAAATATGAAAACAAAAAAAAATCTTAAAAATTTAAAAGCAAAAAATAAGAAAATTAGTCTCTTTATTCAGGCCCCCCCCCCCCCACACACACACACGTGCACATGCAGATGCACCACACACAGACTCCGGCTCATGCACGTACAGGCACATGGTGGCCTGCCTTCTCTGTGTGGGAGGGTGAGAGGGCGGCTAGAGTGCTGTGTTCCGGCAGCTGCACTGCACTGGCCTGCTGAGCCCTCTGTGAGCTGTCGTGTGTGCAGGAGGCGGCCTGGGGCCTTCAGGCTGGACCGTGGAGAGACCAGCAGGATGCTCTGCACAGTGGCCAGCGGTCTCCTCGGGGTGGGTCATGAGGATGCTGTGAACTTCCTCTCTCTCTCTCTCTGAAGGTAGGTTACACATTCTCTCTCTGTTTCACCTTCCTGTTGACAAGCTGTGTGGAGCTATATTGGGAGAGCAGTAGGAGCCACATGGAGACCAGTGCCAGCCCTGAGCTGCTTCCACCACCACTGGATCCACAAGACTTTTCACCCACCAACCTGTGATCTTCCTGGATTTGGCATCATTGCATGTGTTGCATGAAGAGGAATTTATAGACTGGTATCAGACCTGTGGGTTAATATTGGACTTATCGACTTGATCTGGACAGTGTTGGGCTGTTTTCTCAAGATACAATTGCTCTTTGTTATAAAGCTCTGTCTTACACATATATGAATGTTTCTGGATTGTTTCCTTGTGCCAGGTAGACTAGAGAAACAAATTCATAAGCTCATATATGGATATAATGGAAAGGTTTATATACAAGAGGAATGGAACATTGAGAAAGCATCCCAACCTAGTCTAGCCCTAGGTCGTATGTCCAATATTAGCCCATCTGTCTGATAGGAGTCTGATAGCAGACTCCTTCTGAGTCGCGAAGCATGTGCAATGACACCAGGCCAGTCACAGGCCAGTGGGTGCAGAGTCTTGTGTATCTGGTGGCAGTAGAAGCATCCCGGCACTGGTAGGGGTCTCTCCATAACTCATTTCCAGGGCTCAGGGTCCATCAGCAGTATCCATTGGCAGTAGAAGCATCTGAGCACTGGTAGGGGTCTCTCTATGGCTTCTCCAGCCCCAGAGGTCTGGTTCCATCAAGGCAAGTCCATGTGGCTTCTCTTCTGGCTCCTCCAGTTCCTTCATGTGCTGCCATCTTGTCTTGTTGGTAGACCGACTCCAAAACACTGAGTCTCTGGTCTCTCACCTCCATGGGGGAAATATCACAAGATTTCCCAGAATTCTCAGAGAAAGGAATGCCCACACAGAGGTCCCATTGGCTATCTTCAGATTGACAGGTTAGACTCCACCCCTATGCTCTTAGTCAAATTGGCACTAGAGTACATGACTGGCACACCTTGGTCAACCCGGCCTAACCCATCTTCCTTCTATTGTCAGGACTGTGTCTGGGACGCAGTGCAGAGAAGCATGGAGAGGGGATAGTGGAGAGAGGCGATGAGAGGGTTGGGAGGTTTACCTTGACCGCCTCCAGAGTTGCTGAGCTGATTTAACGTGGGAGGAAGGCTCCTTGCCAGTTGTCCAGGTGTAGGGGCAGGACGAGCCGGTGCACTGAGAGGGGAGTGTCTCGCAGAGAAGACCCACACAGTCACCTTACTGGTTCCGCCCAACGGCCCTGGAGGGCTGTGCCATTCACTGGTTGGGTCTCCTGGCTCTGATCTTTTTGTCTTTTGAATGTTTTATTGGCATGTAATTCCTGCACCATTCAACCCGATGGTTTCAATGTAGCAAACAGAATTGTACAGTCATCACAACGATCAGTTTCAGGGCATTTCCTTCATTCTTGTGCCCATTACTAGTCGCTCCTCCTTAGGCTCACCGCGGTCACCCCAAGGAACCAGGAATCTAGCGGCTTTCTCTATAGACCTACCTATCCTGGGTGTAAAGAAAAAATACCAAACCTCCTCCCAAAAACCCAAAGCCAACACCGACGACAAAAACAACGCACAGAAAAATTGTAATCCAAGTGAAAGCAGCTGCTAATAAAGAGATGAGAATAAATCAAAATGGGTCAAAAGGGAAAACAAATGGTATTAAAGTGTAATGTGACCTCACTCTATCTGCAGTGAGCCACTTTCCAATGCACTCTGTCTGGGGGTGGGACTCTGCGTGTGCCTGCCCAGTGGTCGGGAGGAATTCAATGGAGGCCGCTGTCAATGGATTTGGAGCTTTTACTTCCACCCATAGGTCTTTGCAAACTAGGTGCTCAGAATTTAAGCTCTACTGCAATTCCATCTTTTTGTCTTGGACTTTATGAGTTGTAATCCTGGGGTCACATGGGCTGGTGTGCTTCTATGTGAACTGAGCCATCTAACTTGAGTTGGCCGCTTGTTTTAAGACAAACCTTTAAGACCCCAGACATTCTTTCCCCCATTTAAGCTGTGATCTTTACGGAGCCAGATTTCCACATCTGTCCCCCATAGTGTGGCTGGTGGGTTTGAACCCTCAATGATTTGGTTAGCAGCCAGGCAGCTAACCACTGCACCAGCCGGGCTCCTTTAAACAACATAGCAACCCCAGACCAAACCCATTGCCACTAAGTCCACTCCAACTCCCAGCAGCCCAAAGGATGGCAGGATTGCTCATCTTTCTCCCACTGAGCGGCTGGTGGGTTTGAACCACTGACCTTTGCTTAGCAGCTGAGCACTGTACCGCTGCGCCACTGTGCTCCGCCTTCTGCAGAGGGAGGACGCCTTGTGAGGTGCATCTCCTGCAGCCCATTTGATTCCCAGTGTCTTCCGTGGCCCCCAATGGTTGATGCTGAAAGTCACTTCAGTGGGGGCAGGGTGGACGACATCGACCTTGTCTTCAGAGGGGACGTGGGCATGTCCTGCTCCCCAGGAGAACAGTGGTCCCATGGCTGTGCTGGTGTTCCTGGGGTGCACAGGGAAGGCCGGGTCATCCTGACAGCACTGTCCTCCTCGATGCATCAGGGGCTGTGCAGAGGCAGGATGGTTCACTCTGCCTCTACCCCTTCCCTGCCTCAGTTCCTTCCTCCTGGATAGCCAGGCAGAGATCTCACCACTCTCAAGAGGTGAGATTCTCTCTGAAAGGTGCTAGGAGGGGAGCTGTGTTCCATTTCTGTTGGGAAGAGCCCCAGAAATGAGGTGTCCTTTGTGGGCCAAGTGATGTCCTCAGCACACACTGCAGAGCTGCCTTGTGTCCATCCTGAGCAGTCAGATCCTAGCTGGGGCTGGAAGAAGAGAGGGAGCGATCCCAGGGTGGGCTGTCTCTGCGGCCTGGGACACCCTCTGTGCTGTAGCTCCGAGTCTTCTCTCCTTCCCGCTGTGCCCTGTGCAGGCCCTGGACCAGGAGCTTGGCTGCTTCTGTCTGGGTGATATTTTCTTAAAGTCAGAATCGGGGCCGTGGATGTGACACTGAAGCTCCCTATTTGAATGTGACATTAGGAAGCTCAGAAGGCTGCACCGTGGGTGGCATGATCGATTAGCTCAGCTTTAGAGGTGAGGGGCGGCCAGTCTGGTATGTCCACTCCCCCAGTGTCCATCTGCAAGACACATCACACTCCAAGAGACCCCCTGGGCCTGTCAACTGCCCACGGCTGGTCCTGATGCAGGGACCACATGGGATGTCCTGGGTCTGGTGTTCTTCCCCACGCAATTTTGCCCTCCTTTGCTGCAGCACCAGCAACCAGCTATGGTTGGGGAAGGGTCCGCTTCGAGCAGTTTGGGGCCCTGATGTCCACTTCGCTGCCGCTGGCTGAGAGGAGGCTCAGGGTGGCGGAGGCAAATGCTGGTGGAGGGGGGATCATTCTGGTTCAGGGACGCCTGGCCCCTGCCGGAATTCTGTTCCCACCCCCATCTCTGCGCCTGCCCCATTCTTGGGGGTGGCGGTGGGGGTGTGTAGGTGGGAGTGGTGTGTGTTTGAGTCTATGGTATATGTATGTTTGTATGAGTCTGAACATAACTGTAGTGTATGTGTGTGTGGTGTCTCATGTGTGAATGTGATATGTAATTGGTACAGATATATGATGTGTGTATGCGAATATAGCTGGTATTTGGGTGATGTCTGGGGGGTGTGAGGGTATCTGAGTCTGAGTGAGTATGTGATATGTATGTGTATGTATGTATGTATGTAAGTACTTGATGTCTGTGGTGTGTGAGTGTGTGTGCCTGTGCACACGTGTGTCTCCCCAGAGCGCTGGGTGCATGACCAATCCAGTGTCTGTTGAAGACGTGGGTGCTGCCTGTGAAAGCTGAGCAGGGCTGTCCGGCCGTCGTCATCTGCCCGGCTGTGATGACCCTCAGCTGTATGACGCGTGAAGGCAGGGCTGTGTGTCGCCCTTCCCTGTCTTGGTGAGCCCCCCTTTGCCTGCCCAGGGGCCATGCAGCTGGTGTTGATGCAGCGGGGGGGGGCCCGTGTCGTTGAGTCAAGCTTCAAGAAGTTGTCAGTTGCTAGGTGTCTGGTCAACCCAGATGTCTGACTTCTCCAGGCTGCTGCTTTGCCCCTTCTGCACACCCCTCTTCCCCTTCAGATGCAGCAATTTGCTGCAACGTCTCTCAGAGCTCATGAACTGTCCTCAGTGCTTTATTATAGAGTGAGAGGCAAGCTTGGGGACAGGGGGCACACAGATCAAGTCTCCCATCTTCAGTGCAGGGCAGTTCTCAGCACCTTGCAACCCCTCAGGCCAGGCCCGTCTGGACACTGCCATCTGTCACTGCCAGCTCTGCTGCTGGGCCCCGCCCGGGCCTCTTGCCTCCAGCCCTTGGCCTGGCTTACAGCTCTCTTAGGGGGGTCCCCTGCAGCTGCTCTCTTGCTTTTTTCTGTCATGGAGACCCCCCTGGTGGAGGCATCCCATCAAGGCAATGCTTGGACATCCACAGCAGGGCTCACAGACTGCCCAGGACCCTCTCAGTGGACCCCAGGCACTGCATTGGCATCATCAGCTCTTCACATCCTCAAAACATGCCACGACCTTCTGTGACTTCTGCCACTGCGGTTGGGAGGAGGAAGCCCAGCGTGTCTCCCGAGGAGCAGGTGGTGGATTTGAACCGCCGACCATGTGATCGCAGCCCAGCTCTGAATCACTCCACCCCCAGGGCTCTATAGGTACCTCATCAGCATAGTGCACGGATGCCTTGACGGTAAGGTCTCTGTCAGGTGAATCCCACTCCCAGGGCAGGTGACAGGCCAGGCCAGACAAAGGCTCAAGGTGCTCACCCTGGAAATGCCAATCAATGTGGAGGACATGAACAAACTCCCAGGAGGGGAGAGCCGGGACCAGTAAGGGGGTGGGCTCCAATCTGCCACGCTGTTTGCCCCAAGAACCAGGCAAAAAGACAGGCAAAGGAACTTGGATCATTATAGAAGCTTCTTTCTAGACTTTTCCACTGGAGCCCCTGGTGGACTAGAGCAGCCAATTTTTATGGTTCCATATATTAGCCACTTGTACCATGCAGGAACTATCCACCCCCAGTTTTTTTAATAAATAATTTTATCGGGGTTCTTAGAGCTCTTATAGCCATCCATATATCAATTGTATCAAGCTCATTTGTGCATGTGTTACCATCACCATTTTCAAGACATTTTCTTTCTACTTGAGCCCTTGGTATCAGCTCCACCTTTTCCCCTCTGTCAACCACCCTTGTGAGCCCTTAATAAATTGTAAATTATTATTATTTTGATATCTTACACAATCTGTTTTCTCCCTTCACCTACGTTTCTGTTGTTCATTACCCTTGGATCATTGTGGTTAGTATCCCCCTTCTCCCCCTCCCCCCTCACCTTCTCCCTACCCTCATGGTATCACGACTCCCATGACTCTTTTTGAGGGGTTCATTTATCCTGAATTCTCAATGTTGAGAGTTCCTTTTATCTGTGCCACTGTACAGCCTCTGGTCTAGCTGGATTTATAAGGTAGACCTGGGGACAGGATAATGGGGGGGGGGGAAGGAAGCATTAAAGAACGACAGTAATATTACATGTTTTGTGTGTGCGATACTGAACCCTGACTCGTCCCTTCCTTGTAGTGGATGTTCAATTGTCTACATATAGGCTTTGGGTCTCCACTCTGACCCCCTCATTCACATTGATTTCATTGTTTGTTTTGGGTTCTCTGATGCCTGATAACTGATCCCTTTGACCCCTGGTGGTCACACAGGCTGGTGTGTTGCTTCCCGTGGGCTTTGTTGCTTCTGAGCTGGATGGATGTTTATCTACTTTCAAGCCTTTAAGGCCTCAGACTCTATATCTAGCTGGGTACCATCAACTTTCTTCACCTCTTTTGCTTATGCACACATTTGTCTTCAGCGAGTGTGTCAGGAACATAAGAATCATGGAATGCCAATTTAATAGAACAAAGTGTTCTTGCATTGAGTACTTGAGTGGAGTCCCAATGCCCATCTTCTGCCTTAATACTAACCCTATAAATTCATGCAGTCATCTTATACCTTTATTCCACATGCATTTAAAACCACACACAGAAGGCGCTAGGGTTTTTGCTATAAGCATTAGGAAGCACGCGAGAAGGCAAGGTGTGATTTCCCTGTTTCTTGGTCCACTTGCTCTCCTTCCTCCCTGCGGTGCCCAACCCCTTCTCTGATGGCTTCTTTCCTAGTCGGGGGCTTGCTCCAGCCTTCCTTTCAGGGGAGTAGCGAATGCCCTCCAGTAACCTGCATCTTAGGGGGTCGGGGTCCTCTCCACGCGCAGAGGAACTCTTCTCTGGCTGTGGTGTTCTGGGCCGACAGTTCATTTCTCTCAGCCCTTGAGAAATAGCACGCGCCTTCCAGTTGCATCAGGCGGTGCCTGTGAAGGATCTCTTGTCACTTGGGTGGTTATTCTCTGGAAGGAAGAGGCCGTTTTTCTTTGGCTACTTTCAAACTTCTTTCCTTTTTGTCTTTAATTTTCAGGACTATTTGTGTAATGTATCTCGTAGTGTTTTTTTTTTTTAACATTAATTCTGTTTGTGCTTCACTTGGCCTTTAAAAAAACCCCAACCCTATTATTTTCAAGCAGGTGAAGCTTTACAGAGCAGATCAGTTGTGCAATGAATGAATCAGACACAGCGCGTCTAGCGTCACTGGTTGCAACCCCCACCCTGCAGCATCAGGGGCGTTCACCCTCTGATTCCTGATTCCACTCCTCCGTCTTTGCGACCCCAGTCTGAACTTTGACCTTGGGGCCACGCCGCCCTTCCCATCTAGTGTGGGTAATACAAAGGCCTGGGCTCCTCTCTGGTGTGTTGTGCTCAGCTAGACTCAATTGGACGAAGCCCGACCAGAAGACTCCTTAGAAGCGGGGATAGTGCCACGCACTTGGGACATCTTCCCGGGAGAGACTTGTCCTTGGGAAAAGATGCTGTGCTTGATAAAGCAGAAGGTAAGTGAAAAGAGAGGAAGATCCCCAAAGAGATGGATTGACGCAGTGGCTCCGACGTAACAATTGTGAGGGTGGGGGAGGACCGGGCAGGGTTCCTTTGTGTTGTACGTGGGGCAGTATGTGCTGGAATTGACTCGACACTCAGCAGCTCCTGCAGCAGCAGCAGCAGCAACAGCACAATGTTCCCTTCCACAGGCGAAGGGCGATTAGACCACAGCCTGGGAGGAAGGCTGCTCTAGTCTCCATCTGAGCAGGAAGCCTGCTCATCTTCATGACGTCTGTTCGACGTTCTTCTCCACTCTGTCTAGGATCTTCTCTTGCAGAGAAGTTAGTTTCCCTCAGCTCACAGTCTGTAGGTTGTGTTTGCAACTATTGAGGCTGTACACTCAAGAGTTCTCTGAGGGCCTTCCCGCCCCTCTGCCTTCCTCCCTCCCCCCTTCCTTTCCCCCTCCCTCCCTTCACCATGCCTGCATAAACGCTGGGTTTCTGTGTGCATTCCTGCAGATCCTTCCACTCAGCTTCCTCTGGGCTGTTTAGATTGGGTACTTTCTGATGGTTTTGTTTCTCAACCATCATTTCTTCCCCCTTCCCCTCAATTCTGCTGTCGAGATCATCCTCGAAGTTTGTTTTCTGTGGGTTATCATATTTGCCATTTTTACCATTACTATTCTGATTTTCTTTGCTGAATTTTTTATGTTCTCATTTGCTACTCTCTTCCCATTTTGAACATTGTGGTGGCTTTGTATCTGGTGGCGGATCATTCCAGTATCTGTTAGCTAGCTCACTGTTGGCATTCATTGTCTTCTTTCATTCAGCTCGAGAGCGTCTGGTTTTTATTATGGGAATACTTTTCTATCAGAGTGTGTCTCCATTAACCAGCACTGCGATAGCAGAAATACCATAAGCGGGTGACTTTCATAAATAGACATCTGCTTTTTCACAAGTTAGGGAGCTGGAAGTCTGAATTCAGGCCACTACCTCTACCTCCCTGGGAGAAAGTCCCTTTAGCCTTTGTGGCCCATAATTCCTTGGAGAACTCCTTGTGTCCTGGCATCATTCTTCCTCTGGGAAGGAGGAGGATCCCAGCACAGTGAGCCAGGGTCCAAAGGAAGTGCTCTGCTCATAGCTCTTCTTTGATTGGGGTAGGTTCCTCCCTCTCTGCTGGCTCTTCTCGTCCTTTAACTCTTGTCAGATAAAGCACGATACAGGCCACATTCCAGGGAAATTCCCTTATGCCAGCTCCTGACGGTGGCAGCCTCCTTGAAGCCCCTTCCAATGGATTGGCTAATCACATCAGATTATGTTGCTGCACAACATCAATATATAACTGCCAAACCACATCACTAATTAACGGCCACACCACCTAGGACATTGACCCTAACACACAGAGACCTATTTTGGGGGGAGCTGGGTTCAATCAATGATGAAACCTTTTCTTGGGCCTTATGCTATGAGGCTTTGCATTTTATTATATCTTCTGGTTTTTTTTAATTGGCCCAGCTCTGATTGGGGTGGTGGTCATCGCTGCTAGAGGGGACGTTGGACTCCAGGTTCTCCAGTTAGCTCCCACTGACACCTTAGAGTGGGCATAGCTAGTTACTGCTGGGCAGTGAGTGCTTTGGGTTTCCACTTGACCTCATCGGAACTTGTGCTGGGTCTACTGGCGCTGAACACGAGCTCACATCCAGGCCTCCCATCACTGTTGCCCATGATGCATATCCGGGCCTCCCGTCACTGCTGCACACTGGCAGACATCAGGCCTTCCATCACTGCTATGCACGGGCGCACGTCCAGGCCTCCCATTACAGCTGTGCATGGGGTGCACATGTGGGCCTCCTATCACTGCTGTGCACGAGCACATGTCCGGACCTCCCACGAGCGCTGCGCATGAGCGCACATCTGGGTCTCCCATCACTGCTGCGTATGAGCGCATATCTGAGTCTCCCATCACTGCCCTGCACCGGCGCATGTCCCGGACTGAGACTCTCGGTATGTCTCCTACACGCCTCATGAGCAGGGAGAGGGCGGAACCTCATCTCCGCAGGCATGGAGGTCTGGTCTCCTTAGACTTTGCAGAGAGAGGGAGCCATCGGTTTCCAGCTGGGACGAGAGAATGCTCTGTCCCAGATACCACTTGGAGGAGTGGGTCCTGGTGCCCTGGTTTATCCTTGCCAGGGTGGAAGTCCAGGACCCTGCTCAGCCTCTGCTGGGAGTGTGCAGCAGCGTATCTCATTCTATTCTGTGCCTCTGGTCTGAAGTCTTCTGTCCCACAAGCCACCCCTCCTTTCTTGTTGGGACTTTTCTGGAAAGCATATCTTGGTCCTCCGATTCTGGTGTACAGGGCTTCAAGGCCTCATGGGAACGTGGAAGGAGAAGATGGTGGGATTTCTCGAGGCTCTCTTGGGGGCTCTCCTAAGTGAGGTTAAAGGGAACCCTGAGAAATCACCAGTGTGCTTTTTCTTGGGGTCCTAGGTGCTCAACTGGTTTGTCTCCTCCATGAAACCCTCTGTTTGATGCAAACGTGCAGGGGTTTAACTGTATTCAGTGGGTAAAAGTAACAATAAATGGTGTAAGATATGAAAATAATAATTTAAAACTTATCAATGAGTCACGAGGGCAGGGGGTTGAGGAGAAAAAGAGGAGTGGATACTAGGTCTCAAGTAGAAAATGTTCTAGAAATGATGAAGACAACATATGTACAAATGTGCTCGAAATGATTGATGTATAGATTGTTATAAAAGCTGTAAGAGCCTCCAATAAAATGATTTTAAAAAGAAAAGGAATACAAATCTTCTTCATCCTCCTGAGGGTTCATGTTTTCTATGAACTATTTTTAGAGTTAATTTAGGTATCAGCTGAGGTGGAGGTGGGGGAAATTTAACCCCCCAAACCCATTGCCACAGAGTCAATATCAACTCAGAGTGACCTGTGTAGGTTGCCCTAGACTGCCAATCTTTAGAGGTGCAGACGGCCTCGTCTGTCTCCTTCAGCGTGGCTGGTGGGTTTGAACTGTCAACTTTTTGGTTCCAGCAGCCCCATGCTAATCTGTCAGCATCCCTATAGCTCCATTTTCCTAGCTGGACCTCTCTTGTTTTCCCAGCGTCATGCGCGGTGAGAGTTTTACGCCCCCATGTCCCATGTTGCCAGCTTTGCCGGCTGCCATCAATTGACCTTTGATGACTGGGGCTACCTCTAGGTTCTTCGTTCTGCGAAGCGTCCCTCTTTCCAGCCCCATGCTGCTCGGTTACAGCAGCAATAAGTAAACCCTGGAGTTGGGTGCTGTGTGCTCCACTTGCTCTTCTTTAAAAATTCACTTTTTGAGGCTGTGTGGGTCCTGTGTCTTTCCAGATCCATTTCAAAATTATGTCTCAGTTCCTGCAAAAAGTCCTGCTGCAACTTTGGTTTGGATTTCCTTGGACTGACAAATCAATTTGGAAAGCTGTTTGGGAAATTTTGTTGATCTGAATGATACTGAGCTTTCTAATTCATGACTTTGGTATAAATCTCCATTAAAAAAAAGTGGCCTTTAATCTCTCCTGGTGACTGTTTGTGGGTTTGTTCACTGTGTCCCCGAGCGAGGGCTGACTGTGTCTGAAATGCTGCCGTCTGAAGTGCTATTGAGGAATTCATTCCAGGAGCCCGGGAGGTGCTCTGGCTGCTCCGAGATTGGCTGTTCAAAGCCACCAGTCACTCCATGGGAGAAAGACGAAGCTCTCTGCATCCATGGAGATGCACACCTTGGAAATCGGGTGAGGAGTCCCTGTGAGTGAGAGCTGACCCGGCGGCCGCAGCCGTGCCTCAGAGGCAGTTGGCTTGACAGTGGCTTGGGGGCCCTTCTGGTCCTTGAGTCCTTTCAGCAGCGTTCAAGCTCAGGCCTATTCTCCCCATGAACTTTACAATCTGATGTCTGGGCAAGTGTTCAGAGCTGGTTGGTTTTTCATTTAACAAAGCACGCACGTTTGGCATCGTCTCAGTGATGGCCATTACTCTGCTGACTGTGCCTCGACCCACCCCCTCGCCGTGTGGCCCGTTTCCATAGCTGCTTTTGCAGAGCAATGCCCATAAGCTGTTTTCTATGTTGATCATGTTGCTATCTATCCCCATGCTGCAAAGACAGCGACGGGGGCATGCAGTGGGCGGGCTCAAGCCGGGACAAGGACGTCCCTCCATCCTTGGTCTCTGCCTTCCTCACGTTCACCAACTCCCTGGGTCCCACCCTGATGAGACAGTGACATTTTATTCATCCCCAGCCCCTAAGGACCTCTTGTAGGAGGCGTTCTGTGGACGGGCGACATGGATGGGTAGGGACACCTGGGCGGGGCAGGGTTGCCGGTGGCCAGGGTGCCGTGGTCGGCTCCAGCTGAAGCTCCCAGCAGGATGAGAAGGAGCACCCTTCCGTGCAACAGACATAACGCTTCCCTGGAAGAACAACGGACGGAAAGAACCAAAATCGAAAGGAAATAAATGTTTTGAGCATTGGAAGCGTTGGAGATATTTTTCTGGAAAATGAACAACACGAGCCTGCCCGTTCGAGAAAAACAACGCCTGGCATTTACGGCTGATGATAAAATGAGAGCTCTCAAGCAAAACCACTGGTCCCGCCAAGCTGATCTCCAGCTCCGTGAACTTCATGGCTTCCCGGGGCGATATTAACAAGTGTGGCGGTTAGCACGGCATAGTGGAATGTGACAGGAAGGTCGGCAGGACTTCAGACAGTCAGTACTTCTCCGATGACCAGTGAAAGATAGTCCATAGATACAGCGCCCTGCAAGCTGGAAAGCCGGCCAGTGGGTCCACAGGTGCGCTGGGATGAGTTCAAAACCACCTACAAGCAGCGGAGTTTGCTAAAGTCCCGGGCACAGGACACCCTTCCCCAATTTCCATATCAAATTACCGAGGGATCAATGAGAACTCCGAGTGTGCGGGTCTTCGTGAGGCGTGGTTGTTCTCCTTCACTACAGGCTGGCCTGCGAGGAGACACAACCACCTTGTCCCCAGTCTGGGGTTGCCACGGAGTTTATCTTGTAGGTTTCCGAATGCATTTGGCCAACAGCTCTCTGACTCAGCTCCCCACCTCTGGCCATAAAACATGTTTGCACAGGAGCCCATCGTCCAGGATGTAGCTATCTGCTTTCACAGGCGCCTCCCCTCCCACCCCCAGATCGAGGCAGCACCATCTGTGCTGGGGTACCCTGGTGTGTTGGACCTACCTTTCTCCTGTACGGTTTGGCTCCCCCTATGGCCCCCACCCCCGGGCTGGTCACAGACGGGCAGTGAGCTGGGCCTCAGCTGGAGGGCTTGGTGGTGCAGTGGTCAAGGCGCTGGACAAGGAGTTGAAAGAAGCCCAGAAGCAAGGGCTGGCGATCTGCTTCTGGAGGTCATGGCCGCAGAGACAGGCTATAGTGTGTGGTTGCCATGGGCTGCAGAGGCTCCGGGAAGGTGGTGCCTCTGTGGACAAGGTGTTGTCTGCCTGGTACTCTTTGTTCAGACGCTGTACCCCTGCCCTTGGAGGTGTCTGCCCCAAAGGACATCTGGCCATCCAGAGTCCCCCTAAGTTCCTGCTGGGAGACTGGCCTGTCCTGGCCTCAGCAGAGTCTCCATTGGTATCTGGGTGACCATCAAACTCCCCAAACCAAACGCACTGCCATCAAGTTGAAGCTGACTTACAGCGGCCCTCTAAGATGGGGTAGAACCGCCCCTGTGGTTTCCCAGACTGTAACTCTTTTTAAAAAATGATCGTTTTATTGGGGCTCCTACAATGCATCACAATCCATACATTCATTCACCCATTGTGTCAAGCACGTCTGTACGTTTTTTGCCATCATCATTCTCAAAGTATTTGCTTTCTACTTGAGCCCTTGGTTCCTTATTTTCCCCTCTCTCTCCAACCCTGACACTCTAACTCTCTAGGGGAGCAGAAAGCCTCATCTCTCGCTGCTGAACAGCTGGTGGTTTAGAACTGCTGACCTTGCTGTTAGTGGTCAGCCTATAACCCACAAGGCCACAAAACTGGTTTCTTTATAGGAAGCGCAGAAGGCGGGCAGGTCGGGGCAGGGGTGGGCGGAGAAACTGGCTTCTTTATAGGAAGCTCAGAAGGCAGGCAGAACTGAAAAGAGCACCCGGGGAGGAGCGGGGGAAGGGAGCTTTTACATGGGGGCATTGGCATTAGTGTCGCCAGAAGGCATATGAAATTTTGAACAGAAAACCAATTGCCCTACAAACTTTCATCCAAATCACAATACAACAACCTCCCCCCCCCCAAAAAAAAAAAAACAACCAACCAGATTAAAACATATTATGGGAAAAAGAACTACCCTATGTACCCCCTAATGAATGTTAACATCCTGCATGAAAGTATGCTAGCTTTCAATCTAGGTAAAAATATGCAAAAACTGATTCACTTCTTTTCTTGACCAGACAGGCAGAATAAGACCACAATATGGTTAGAACTAATCCTTGAATTTGAAAATGAAGCTGTTTTCCTGGAAAACACTTGTTATCATAGCAGCAAGAAAAAACAAACCATTTTTTTTTGTGGGCATCACTGTCCCCTGGTGGGAGTAGGAGGCCCAGCCTTGCTCCTGGAGAGCTGCTGCTGGATATAAACCACCAACCCTGTGGGTCACAGTCCCGCACACAACCACTACACCACTGGGGCTCAGCCTGAAAACAAACCATTTTTAAAGTGTCTCAAAGAGTCTTGTTTCAGAGTCTCTTTTCGATGGGAGATTAATCTGTAAAGATCATTTTTGAAGAGACATAGGTGCTTTCCCTCGACTCAGAAGCAAACAGAGTTAAGTGCAAATGATTATTGATTTGTGGCTCCCAATTGCATTATTGTTTGGATTAAATGATGAATGCTATGGACTTTTAAAAGTCATCTATTGATTTAGTGCCCTTTGGATTCTGCAAACATTTTTTTCCTCCTTCAGTCTAAATATCTGTGCCTGTGGACTGATTGCATTCTGCACAGTCTTCACCCGTTTAGCAAAGAAGCATCTTATTGCGCATCTTGCACTCTGCAGTGGATGCGCATTTTGGTGATATATTTTGTTTTGTTACATTCATGGCCCTCCCCACCAAGTGGGATCCTCATCCTACCTCCTCCCTGTGTTTCCTGTTTCCATTCTCCCTCCTTTCCTGACTCTTCCTGCCCTCTGAACTTTGCCCTGGGCACATGCTGTCCCTCTGATCTCGTCAGGAGTGCCTTGGTATTTTGCTGTGTAGACGTGTGTGTCTTTTGGCTGAAAGTTGAGCTCATGAGGTGAGTACAGTTCTAGGCCCAAAGGGTGACTAACGGCCACCGTTTTGGAGTCCCACCAGTATTTCTCAGACTCACACGACTGGCCCTTTTTAATGATTTGGATTCTGCTCCAGCTCCTTCTCCCTCAGTGCCGAGGACAGGCCCGGTTCAGAGTCCCCTGCAGTGTCAGCCGGGCACCATCTATTCATCTAGTTCTACTGATATCACCGCAGGGTCATGGAGGCTCAGGTTCTGGAGGTCCATTAGTTCTTTTCATTTTGTATAAGGATGGTTCCATTTTCATACTCCTGCAGGACTTGGGGAACACACGTTATTTCCAGATACGTGTAAGTTCTAGTTGAAAGACATGCCCTCTCTATCTATAGATATAGATGTATATACATATTTAATATGAACAAAGGCTGATAATAAATGAGACTTGGACTGTGTGTTATTTAGACTGAGCATTTAGCCATCTTCAAAATGGGTTCAGTCCTACCACTCACATCGGCTTGTCACACTGTAGTGACATGACCCTGTGGTGACCTGTTGTTGGTCTCTCATGTTTCAGATACCTGTATCCTCACTGACGGTGACAGGTGTCAGCATGACTTCCAGGCTGGAGGACGCCTTTAAGAAACCAGTTAGGGCAGTGAACAGTAGGCCTGCCGTGCAGAACGTATGGGAAAGTGGATTCTCATAGATGCAGTTAGGTAAGAATTTATCACACTATCATTAGATCTCCCTTATGATCCATTTAAGTGTGTTGTAGTTTTTAATATTTCCTACTTTCTTTCCATTCAAGGTTTTTACCTGTTTCACTATTCCTTTTAGCTTGTTTCTGAACATTTTTCTGTAAGTGAAATCTAGGCGAGACAAATCTCCAGAGATATAACTGGATGAATGGTTCCTTTGGGGGAACAGCAGGGTAGGCTGAGGAGAAACGGGGAGCTAGTCATGATGAGGACAAGAATGAAGAAAATGTTCTCAAACTGGCGGTGGTGATGATGGCACGGCTCTTTTTGATGTGATTAAATTGTGGGCTATTGAATGTATTGAATTGTATGACATATGAATTATATGTCAGTAGAACTGTTGAAAATAATTTATCCCACAAACTCACAAACATCCAATCAGTGAAAACCACATGCCCTTCTTCAGAACACAAACAGTGAGGAAGTCTCTCAGCATACACCGTGGCTTTGAGGACTAGCAGGTCTAGGAGGCGCAGGAGTGCCGGGCAGGGCAGCATTTATCTGGGCACCAGGGGCCAGAGGCAGCACCAGTGGCTGGGACAGCTCTGACTAGGGGAAATGGGAAGGCTGGGAAGGGGCAGGAAGTAACTGGAGGAGGGGCTAAACCACCACAGTGGTCCTCATGGGTTCTCTTGGGAGTGTCACACATCCTGGTAAGGGACAGACAGCACAGTGGAGAGAATGCGCCCCCCTCGCAGGCCTGCAATCTGGGTGGGGTGCACCAATGTGACAGTGGGCCTGTGCCCTGGTCCCCTGGCTCACCTTTCGTCCTGGCTCCTGAAGAGCGTCCTGAGGGCGGTTTCGGCAAGCTGCAGCTCTCACCACGGGGATGGCATCCCTAATTAAAACACGGAGCTTCTCCCCTCCGGCTAGCAGGGAGGCTTTGGAGCTGAGGCGACCTCTGGGTTGATAGAACTAATTAGGTTTAATTAACAAATTTCGTGAATAGCTACTTGAAACCTCTTGGGCTGGAGAGAGAAGCGGGGAGGTTCCCACCTGGAGCGTCCCCTCCCTGCTGCTCTTTCACAGGTTTTTATTAATGCCTCTTATCGCAGCGTGACAAGAGTCTCATTGTGGCGGCAGTGGCACTCGCTGTCTTTGTCACTGAAGTGGCACCCAGGTCCTGCATCTTCTCTTCGCAGGACGAAGTCCTCGGTGACCCCTGACACTGGTCTCCAAGGGAGGTGAGGGCAGGATGGGCTTGCCTCTGGTCTGTGTGTTTCTGGCCAGTGCAGGGCCCCGGCTCTGGGTGGCATCCTGGAGCTTGCCCACAGCCCCGCACTGCTGGGAGCTGGCCTGTCCTTGTCCCTGACTCGGGGGTGGGGTGGGTGGCTTACAGTGGAGCCCTTGTGACCTTGAGCACTGGACATCTCCTGACAGGAGGGAACACAGAGAACCACAAGCCCCACAGTCCCGCCTTCTAGCTGTGACCCAGAGGTTGCCATAGCTATCTGAGCAGCATGGCCCTGGTGGGAACGGCACCAGGCAGGCGACTTTGGGACTTTTGGATGAGTGGGATCCATGTCTCAGCTCAGGTATGAATGGAGCCCGTGGTGAGCCCAGGCTTGAGGTGAGAGGTGGTGCCTTCTCCAGAAAGGACCGCTACTTGTCCTCATTCCGGGGGCCGAGAAGGATGGGCAGTGTGGGTCGGAGCGACTGGTCCCCCCGTGACCGTGTGACCTGATGGTGCTGGCAGGACCCCTGTTGGCTCTTCCTCTCCAGCGGTGCCCGTCTGCCCTTCGTGGGACACGTGCTCCAGGTTCCGGTGAAATGTCCCTGAGGAAGGTGGCTCTTCTGGGCTCCAGACCCCTGAGGACAGAATGCTGGCCCAGCTGGAGGCTGGGCCTTCATGGGGCTCTGGTGAATGGGATGAGACACACATCGGGTGACCCACTTCTGATTGTGCTGGGGGCACTGTGGGGCGCCGCGAATTGGGGATGGATCAGATGCAGCTAGTTTTAAAGGGGTTCGTTCGAAGCCTGAGTGTCTGTTTGCTGGTCAGGCCAGGCACTGTGGAGAGGGACGGGTGAACAGGGGTGAGGTTGGTGGTGGAGACAGAAGAGATCCAGCTTTTTGACATGTTGGGGGATATAATAATAGTGTTGAGTGCTCCCAGGGGATTGTGCTGAGGGAGCGCCTGCCTGAGACCGCTGAACACAGGGCACAGGCCAGCAGGCCAGGCCCACCTTTCCACAGCACCGCAGGCAGGGTGGCCCTGCCAGCTTGGGGGTCATCTCGTTGGAGACCTGTGACTTGAGCCCATGTTGCAGCCTGCTTGACCCCTCTCTCTCCTCCCTGGCCAGGCTGGTCAGATATGCTCAGAGCTGGACCTTCCTGAGGCCGATCCCCAGCTCAAGATGCAGAGAGAGTGCCAGGTGACATGGCAAAGAACCCTTTCTCCTACAAAGGCCCCTTTAAGGAGGTTCCCCTCCAGACACACCCACCCGGCTGGCTTCACAGCCTGCCAGGGCTGACTCTGGTGCAGGGCTTGTGGAGGGCAGTGCCGAGGGCGGTCCAGTCAACAGCCCCTCCCTCTGCTCAGCTTTCATGAGTCTCAGCAGCTCCTGTCCCTTGAAAGTACCTTTCGGCCATGACGTGGCAGACAGGTCATTAATCCTCAGGACACCTGTGATGGGCAGATGGCAGCCGGTTCAAGGCCCTGCCACAGGCATCAGCGCCTGGTGGCCCTGGCCCACGTGCTCCAGGGCTGGGTCTGAGCCTCTGCATGGGGGCTGGCCTGGGGGAGGGGAGCACATCTCATCCCTGCCCCTCCACCTCTAACCTGATACTCCTGAGATGTGGGGCCAGCTCTGCAGAGGGCTTTTGGCACAGCCTCAGGTTTCTGTCCTTTGGCCTCTTGGAGCCTAACTGACCCGGCAGAGGGCAGCTCTGGCTGCTCCTCAGGTTTGCTGTCACTGGAGGAACCTCAGGCCCTCACATGGATCTGTGGAGGGTCAGCCACCAAAGAGGAAGACCCTTACCACCATGGGTCCATGCAGCCACTTCCAGCAGTGGGCTTGAGCACCCCTAGTGGAGAGGATGGTGTCATTCCGTGGTGTACTGGAGGCACGGATAAGTTAGAGGCAGGCGATGGTGCCCTGCCACCTCCCCCAGTCCAAGCCCTGCAGCTCCCCTCCCAAGCCCATTTGGAGTCATGTGGCTCTGCGCTCCTCTGTGCGCTCAGGGCGCCCAGCACTGGGCTCTCTCTATCAAGGCTCCTTTGGGGGTGGAAAGCAGACGCTGGCTTCGCTTAGGGCAAGTGCGGCAGCCTGAGAGCACGTGACCCTGCGGTGGGGGATGGGGGTGGGGCATTGGGCGCCCCAGACTGAGGGACAGCTGTTGAATCGGACACCTGCTTCTCAGAGCTGTCTGCTGGGATAACGGGTGACTTCTCTGGACTGGGCAGAAGTGGGTCTGTGCAGTGGGTCCTTGCTGAGAGGGGAGGGCACAGCATCCTTCTAAGTGGGGGGAGGGAGGGAACAGCGGGGCTGCAGGGGACAAATGGACTGCATCGGGTGTCCTCAGGGATCGGGGTCGCACATGGGCATCACAGGGGACCCGAGGGCGGTCTTAGGAACTCCTGACAATGAATGGAGGCAAAACGTCTCTCCTTCCAACCAGCCTGACAGGCCGGGAACAAAGCATAGACTGTTTCATCACATGGAACATGGTGAAAGAAGCAACCAAGTCGCCCAGCCGCCCCCACATTGCCCTCAGTGACCCCCCTGCCCCTGCCCCCCTGCCCGCCAGTCAGGAGTTCTCCGACCAGACCAGCACGTGGCAGGTCTCCCCCCAGCAACGCACTTGCACAAACAGCCGCCTCTCAGATGCGGCCCCCGGGCATCTTGCAGGCATCTTGCAGGCCCCGCGGCCAGGCTTCCTGGAGGCGGGGGCTCGGAGAAGCGCTCCGCAAGGTCCCTCCTCCGACGCAGGAAACACTTCACTGCCGTTCATAACAGTCTATTTAAGTGGAAAGTGGTGCTTTGCCTCCAGAGAGGCATTTTTTGGAGTCCGTTTCTAATTCTCTTGCAATTAAGAACCACCTTCTCCGGAGTTGGCAGGACCCCCCTGGCCCGCAGTTGGGGGCTCGGCGGCGAGGCTCTGTGCGCATGCGAGGTGGCTCTCCCTCCTCGGCCCTCCCGCGTCCTTTAATTTGCACCGCAACTTTCCGGCTCCCCGGGGCCGCCACTAAACAATTCGGGTAAGTGTCTCATTATGGGCTTCGCTCCTTCTGATGGCTTTCGATGGTTTGTTATTTCTCTTGCTGCCCTCCGAAGCTCATCTTGTTGTCACATAGGACTCTGCCCGGCCAATTTGAAGCCCGGGCGAATGCCATCATTCACGCGGCACGCAGCACCCGTGGCCTCTCCGCTCCCCATAACTTCTGCGAGGACCGCGGAAGCTATGGAAAACGGGCACTTTAAGCTTCCTCCTCTCTAATGAGATGTGTTGCTTGTGTCCCGTTTTCCGTTGCACGGCCTTCAATTTCTTGTCAAACGTGATCAAGCGGGGAACGGAGAGGGCTTCTATTAGCCTTTCATCACCCGGTGGACGGCTCCTCTCCCTCCCATCCCCTCGGATGGTCTCCTGGCGTGTCATTTAGCTGAGATGTGACACCCGCGGTGTCTTTTTGTGACTGATCGGCACAATATAGCTCAGTCGTCGGAACTTATTTGCTTTTAAATTATTCATTGAGCTCTGCCAGGTACAGCCCGCCCCTCTCATTGGGTGCTTTAGTTAATTGCTGTTTTAAATTCATTTGTCTGGTTTCCAACTTTGTCCCAAGCCCCCTATTATGATTCCTAATCGAATCCTTATCCTCCGTGATCACTCTGCTCTTCCGGCAGGAGAAGCTGTCACCGCTCGTCATCCCTGCCTGATCCTGCGCACGCGCGCGAGCTTCCGGTGGAGATGGCCTGGCGCTTCCCTCCGTAGATGTGTACAGTCGACTCCTTAAACCCCAGGATTTGCCATATCACAGGTGACTCTTCAGAGCCTGCCCGCCTCCCCGCCCCCGAAAGTGATTTGCTGAGCACGAAGTTTCTGGGACTTGTGCGTCTCCAGAGGACGGTCCTGCGAGAGGGCGGCCCGAGGGACCCGGCGCTGGCACTCAGGACACAGGCGCCGGTCACCAGGAGCATGGCCTCAGCCCCAGGGACTTTTCCAAAATCACGTTCTCCCTACTGCCGTTGCCTTCAGCCCTCTCCTGTCAGGGCCTCTTGGTGATCACGCTGTTGCCTCTCCATAGCTCCTCTTCATCTGGAGGTTGAAGTTGGAGGGGTTTTTAATCCCCTTTTTATAAAGACACTGAATGCACATGCCCTCTGTCCAGAACTCACCGGGACTCTGTTTATCTTTCCATTTCTTGTCCTTTGACTTCCAGGGAGGGCACCCTGGGGTGACTTCCACCATCTCTCCCCAGGACGCAGAAACGTGGAGAATCTTAGAAAGGTTGGCATGAGAAGATCTTCAGAGTGTTACCTTTCTGGACGGTGTTGAGGAATGAGTCGGCGCTTCCTAGTTGTAAGCATTTGAAATGACCCCTTCTCATCTCTTAAAATAAAAAAAGAAAAAGAAAAAGAAAATTATTCTCCATGGTAGTTACATAATCTGGCGTCAATCTGAGAATGAAAAGTGTATGGGGTGAATTCCAGCTGGCCAATTGGAGATTGTCAATGAGACCTCTCTGTGGGCAGGGCCTTCTTTGAGAATTCTGGGAAACCCTGTATTCTCCTCCTTGGAGGTGGGAGACATTCTCTTTCTCTCTGCCCACTTCCTTGGAGACTCGACTGGCAAGGCTGACTCTGTGCGAGGCATCCCTGAGGAGAAGCCACATGGACCTGCCCTGATGCAGCCAGAACCCTGGACCTGGAGAAGTCACATGGAGACCCCTGTCAGCACCGAGATGCTTACAATGCCACTGGATCCACAAGACCCCACCCACTGACCTGTGATCTCCCTGCATTCGGCGCCATCGCTTGTGTTTTATGAATCTGAAGAGGACTTTATAGATTGGTGTCAGACACATGGGCTAATATCGGACTCGATCAGCCCTGGGTTCTTAATGTACAATTACCCTTTATATAAAACTCTGTCTCCTGCACATATGAGTGTATGGATTTGTTTCTCTAGTCTCCCTGGACTAACACATCCTCCTTGCCTGTCGTGCACAGTGGGCTATATGTCAGGCTGCCAACCTCAAGGGCAGCCTTTGAATCCACCGGGTCCTTCCTCTGTGGGAGAAAGATGAGGCTGTTTAACCCTGTCTTTATAGGGAAATGCAGAGGGACAGCGCTACTCAGTCCGCTTGGGTTCCCGTGGATCAGGACTGACTACAGAGCAGTGACTGTATTGGGGGCAGGGAGGGGTCAGCCATTTAAAATATACCTTTTTGTTTTCTTTTAACTTTTTACTGTGAACCAGGTGAAGGCTTATGGGGCAGGCCAGATTTTCATGGACAGTCCACACACATTTTGCTTCAGGTCATTGTCACCCCCACCAGGTACCCTCACTCCTACCACTTCCTCCCTGCACCTCCCCTTTCCATTCCTCCAGACCCTCTGAACTTCGCCTCAGAAAGATGCCGCCCTTTCCTCTCGAGTGACTGATGGCTCTAAGGGGTGTGAACCTCCCTAGGGTTATCCCCCTCCCCACTGTCTAGGGAACCATGGTGGCCTGGTGGCCTCTTGTTAGCTGCTCACATGAAGGTCAGCAGTCTGAAACTACCAGGCGCTCCCCCAGGGAACAACAAGGCTTTCTACTCCCAGATAGCGTGAGTCTCTGAGAGCCTCAGGGGCAGCTCACCCCTCAGTTCACCCTAAGGGTGGTGCAGGGTCGGGGAGCTCAGCCCAGCCTGTCATCGGGCTTCTGACTGCACGTGTGCAGGGGCCTAAGGGGAGGGGTAGGGGGCCTTCTGCAGGTGTGGCAATGCGGGGTCCTGCTTATTTGTTGCCCCCTCCCCGCCCCAAGGAGGCTTTCCTGTTTTTAGTTTTGTTTTGTAGCATGGGCGAAAGTTTACTGAGCAAATTAGTTTTTCATTCTGTAATGTTTGCCCGTTTGTCTGTTTTATGACATGGGTTGGTGTCCCCACCATGTACCTGGCCCTTTCCCTTCCCTCTCCCTTCCAGGGCACCCCGTTTCCATGCGGCAGCTTCTCCGCCCCTTCCTGCTGTCTGAGCTCTGATTTGAGGCTTCTCCCCGGTGCTGTTCATGCCACAGGCTCTCTGTTGTTCAGCCTCAAGGGGTCCCCAAGTGCTGGGTCAGGCTCGGGTCTGAAGGAAGGGGTGGGGCTAAAGGGCATAGTCTTGTGAGTTCCATAAGGCTATGCTCCACCAAGAAGCCTGGCCTTTTAAATAATTTTGACTTTTATTCTGCAGTTTTCTCTCACTCTGACCAGGACTTCTGGGGGGTGGGTCAGAACATGCGGTCAGGGTCTCTGGGCACCATCTAGTTCTTCTGGTCTCAGGGGTGTGGAGGGTGTGGCTCAGAGTGACCCCTGGTACCTGGACATATCGTTCCCCTGGGCTTGGATTTTTTTTCTCTCTCTTCCCTTCAGCGGGGAGAGACCGCCAGCCGCATCTGACATGGCTGCTTGCTAGCTGAGCTCCTGGTCACTGCTCAGCACAGTTGGGTGTAGTTCGCTGTCTCTGTGCACTCTGTTATGACCCATGACTTCGCTGTCCCCGGGACTCTGGACCTGAACCTCCAGGCCGGTGAGTTCATTTTTTCTCAAGGTGTCTAGTTAAGGCCAAGAAGTTTTCATTCCTCCACCCCTGTCTGCACAGGAGAATGTGTGCAGCACACATAGCACATATGTAGAAATATGAGCGGTCACCACAAAGTCCAGGGGAATCGGGGGGCTTCTCCGGAGACTTGTGAAACACCCCCTTACCTGTGCCAAACTTATACATGGCCCTGGCCCAGCTTCTTCCCAGGCCTGTTGAGCATATAGAGAAAGCTTTGTGTAAGGACCCCGTCAGCAGCTATATTAGGGAGAAAACCTCAAGAGTATGGGGTCTACTTTTAAAATAAGAACAGCCTTGAGTAAAAGGTCACTGAGGACTTTTATAGTGATTTCCAGGGTGTTCAGCTGACACCCCAAGAGCAGGCATGCTGGGAAGTGTTCTCCTCCTAGGGCCCTTTGAGGAGGTGGGTTCACTTGGCTGCCCATCACCCCCAGGAGGACAGGAAGTGCCCCCACAGGGAAGTATCTAGAAGAGCTCACAGGACCTCGCAGCCCCCGGTCTCATCTTCTGAGTCTGTTCAGAAGCACAGCCCACCCTGGGCACCGCTTTGCCCACTTACACACATCATGTCATGCCTGGTGGTAAAACCATGGTGGTACATACATTGTTCTGTCCACCGATTGTGTTTACTGTGTCTCATGCCATCACCACTGACCACCCCCACCAGGTTCCAAATGTCTCCACTGCTCTCAGCACACGCTCAGAGGAGCTAGGTGTCGTGATAGCGAGGCACTCAGCTGCGAACCAGGTGGCTGGTTGTTCAAAGACCACAGCGACCTGGTGAGCAGCTGCCATGAACTTCACCCCCAGAAAGCCAGCATGGCAGCTCACAAGGGTCCCTGTGAGAGGGAGTTGCCCCTGAGAACAAGCCACTCGGCACGCCTTGAGCCTGTGTGTGAAGGCTGGAGCTCAGGGTGCTCTCTCCTCTGGCCTGATGTGATTTATCTCTGGGGAGAGTGATGTTCTCACGGTCGGTCCCTGGCCTCTTCCCAGGTGCTGTGCTAAGGACTTCTGCTGGGCTACCAACCACTTTTCCCCCTCTCCCCTTTGGGTACAGGATTGAAGACAATGTCTCCTTAACGAGCCCTCATTCCTGTGTCATCCGTGTGACATGAGTTTCTACACCCTGCCCACACCCTGGTCAGTGGTCGATTTATAAGTCTCTGTTGAATTACTCTGCTCCATCTGTGCCCGGTGCTTCCTGCTGGGGCCCTGACACAAAGGGGCTATTTAGAAGCCACGGTTCAAGTGTAGAAAGAAGACATGCACTGGGGACACCCCAAGATCACACAAGGCAGAATGGGGTCAGGATCAAGGGCACACCCAGGCCATGGAGCCCCAGGAGAGAGTCAGGCAATAACTATTGCAACTCAAACTCTCTCCTATCTTCTCTTTGCTAGGACTCTCTGTTGACCAAATGTAATGGAAGCCAGAGGTTGGGGGTAGGGCTATGGATGTCTTCTGCATA
Organism: Nesogale talazaci; assembly: GCA_004026705.1. Classification (NCBI taxonomy): domain Eukaryota; kingdom Metazoa; phylum Chordata; class Mammalia; order Afrosoricida; family Tenrecidae; genus Nesogale; species Nesogale talazaci. The sequence goes on from PVJH01007658.1 coordinate 79,345, forward strand.
GGGCAATGTCTCCTTAATTTGTGCCTGGGTTGTTAAGGATGCCCAGCACATCCATCTTACATTAATTTGGTCATCGATAATGTAACTAGTCAGTGGACACATGTTAGAGAATATGCTCTAGGGATGACATGTCTAACCAATGGAGATGGGCTATCAAAACACTTTGGAAAACACAGAATTATCTAGACAGATAATTCTAGACCACTTAAATCTCAGAATTGAATGTTGACATCTTAGCATTTGTTGATAACTGATAGTTTGATGAAGATGTTCGAGAACATAGAGCTGAGAAATCAATTGCTTGCAGCCATTAGAGCTCAGATGAGACGTGTCTGATGAGATGTAAAATCAATAAAATGAACCTATAGATTCTGTCAGTCACACTCTCCCTTGAATAGAGGCTTCCTACTTCAGAAGGGGCTGTGGGATTGAGATCATGCACTCATGTGCACGTGTGTGTGTGTGTGTGTGTGTGTTGGCTGGGAGGTATCAGATGATAGCACACAAATTCTTGGTACAGTTTGCAGGTGGGTCCCGTAGAATTGCCCGTGGCTGGAAGAGGCGAGAGAGAGAGAGAGAGACAGAGAGACAGAGAGAGAGCGAGCTGTCAACAGTGACATGAAGGTTCTTGTCTTGAGCAACAGAAAGACTAGGGCGATCACTAATGTGAAGGCAGAGACTCTCGGAAGGGCCAGCAGGACAGATATTGGTGCTCAGTGTTGGGTGGGTCACCCTTGGGGTGCTGTGGCTGCGACACTCTTCCTTCCCTGGGCCCAGCTCCAACCCCCCATATGTCCTCACTGCTCCCCAGCCCTCTATGCCCTTCTTTGGCCAATGCAACTCAAAAATGACACTGAGCTCTATTTGAGCCTCATCTGTCAGAGGCTTTGCCCTTTTCTCTCTCACTGCCATTGAAAACGACCCAAGACCACCAGGAAGCTCCAATTCTCTCAACGTGGAGCAGGGCCAAACCGTCCTTGTTGCTGCCACTAAGACTGTCAGCCACCAGCCAGCACCGGGCACCAGGTATATGAGTAAGCCCACCCGAGGCCACCCAACACACGTCAAGCACCTGATCACCCATCGGGGCGAGTGTCCTTGGCACAGGCTCACCGGCAAAGAGCTATCCTGAGTTACTAAGGTTTGGAGTGGGCTGTGAAGCAGAAAGAGAGAACGAATGCTGGCTTGGCTTTTGAGGGCAGACGCTGCAGAAGCCATCGACTCTGTGGACCTCGGGTTCAGCGGAGATCACCAAGGGAGTGAGCGGAGCTCCGCAGACGAAGCCATCGGAGGCAGGGCGCTGAGGAGCTCCGGAAGAAGAGGCCAAGGACATGAGGACGACTCCGCAAAATGGGAGCAGCCAGGAGAGGGTGGCCGGTGCCATGGGAGTCCAGTGAAGGCCGTGCTTCCTGGGGGAGTCAGGGATGGACATCGCCGGGGGCATCGCAGCAGAGACATGTCTGGGAGAGGGCACCATGGCCGAGGGGTGCCCAGCCACAGATCCGATGCCCCGAGCTCCTAGATTTCCTGCTTCTGCTTCATTGCCTTTCCTTGGCCCACCTGGGCCCTCAGTCCCCACAGGGATGCCCTCGCATGTAGAGCCTTGTCCCTGTGTGACAGGCGTGAGGCTCATGTAGTGAGGAACTTGTCTCCTGTGGGCCACTGCCCCCCGCCCCCAGCCTCAAGAGCAGGGCCCCGTAACTCAGCGGCCAGGGCTGAGACCCACTCTGCTCCCGCCCACGTGCCCACATGTCAGACTGCTGCTTTTTCTGCTCATCCATCAAACGCTGAGTCAGGTTCTCCGGGTCTGGCCCCTAGTAGGCATCCGGCAAAATGCAGGGGACGCATAAAAGCAAGCGTGTAAACGCACCTTGAAAAGGCCTTTTATTTTCTGTTAATTGCTGCTCTGAAGCTGACCTTGCTCCTGCTGGCAGGCGGGTGGTGGTTGTGGGGGAGCCCACACACCCACTAATGAAGGCCCTTGGGTGCTGCCACCCCTCCTCCCCATGGAACGTGGGCTGTGCAGGGAAAGCTTTCAGCCAACACCTCGCAAGATGCTGAAAATTAAAGTTTAATTTTTTTGCTATTGTTTGTGGTTTAATCATGCTTCAGTCCCCTTGGCAGGAAATGCGCTAGCCTAGGGCCATTTGCCATTTAGAAGTGTTCCTGCTGCTGACTTTGGAAGCGCAGCCATAGACTCGCAGCATGGGTCTCTGGTCCCTTCTTCTGTGGGGGGAGCCGGCCCTGAGAAGACAGCCTGACTGGCCCTCGGGGGACAGCTGGAGCCACCATTCTGCAGCCGGGGAGATTCTTGGAGCCAGAACGACAGCTCTCTGAGGGGAATCTGTGGCCTTGGGCAGGCATAAAGCTGGAAGGAGCAGCTAGGGGCTGTCCATGTCAGGTATGTTCTGCAGTGACCAAGTCACGGTGCTGCTCAGGTACCAAATGCTTCTTGAGTGGCAGGTTTATGGCCATCCTGGGCCGAACAAGACGGTTGGCCCCCTTCCCGATGGCTCTGTTCCTCAGACCCTTGGCGTCTCTGGGTCGGATCTTGCCTGAGGACGTCATGAGGTCCACCGTAAAGGCCCAGTGGACGAAGATGGAGTGTTAGTATCACTTCCCTAGGTGTTCGGGAAACCCAACAGTGGGTGGGACTCGGTTTATGGCCACCCTCCCTTCCTTGTGGTGGCCTGAAACCAAGCCCACAAGTCTGCCTGCAGGTAAGTCTGGTCAGACCTGGGGCAGTCATCTCTAGCACGTGGCATGGGGGTGACAACCGACTCCACCCCCCAGTGATGCCTGCATGTGCCGTGTGCCTGATCAGGGCCCACATGGTGTGTTTGGGTAAAGTAGGGAAACATCCACAGAACTTATAGGTATAGAAGAGAGGGTTTTATATAAAGGGCTTTATATAAATGGACATTAAGAACGCATCCCAACCCAGCACTGCTCAAGCCCATAAGTCCAACATTAGACTATATGTCCGACACCAATCTACAAAGTCCTCCTTTATTTCACAAAACACACAAGCAATGACGCCGACTGAAGGAGGAAAGCTGAATCAGTGAGTGTGTCAGCATCTCAGCCCTGGCAGGGGTCTCCACGCGGCTGCTCCAGCACCCAGGGCTGCATCGGGGCAGGTCCATGTGGCTTCTCCTCAGGCATGTCTTGCAGGAAGTGAGCCTGGCCAGCTGAAGCAGGGGACTGCCTAAGACAACTGCACCTTGGTCCGACCCTCAGAAAGCAAGAGACCGGAGAACTAGAAAGGCGAGTCTTGCCGAGTCATTTATTTCTGTGCCCTTTAGTTAATCCCACATGTGTTTATCGGCCAGGTTTGCACAATAAGCCTTAACTATCTTAGTAGGCGGTCTCTCTGCCCAGTGACCCTGGGGGCCAAGACCTAGGATTCTGTCCACCCATCCCTCTGAAGGCTACAAACAATCCAAGATCCTGGTTTTCTCAAGTTTGAGAAACAAACAGGCTATGGAGAAGCCCATACCAGCTCTGACATTTCTGACTACAAATGGTCTTGCCATTGCCACATCGGAGCAATGGTCGTCCTCACTGACAAGGACAGTGGGGAGCTGGGCAGGGCACAGGGGCACTGGTATCTTCCCTAGGCAGCAAGAGGTGGCTGCCAGGCCAGGGGAATCACGTGCTGGCCCAGTGGGCTTCGGAGTCCCTCTGCGTGTGGCAGCTGGAGCTATGGCTGATGGTTCACAGACTCCCTGCTGGCTGCTGAGGACTGCCCTGCTGGCTCTCAGGGCTGGGTGTCTTCCTGGGCCTAGAAGACCATGGTTCTAAAGAGCAGAAACGGAACCCTGACTGAATGCCCAGAATGCCCAAGGAGGTCCCGGCAACCCCCCGATTGTAGACAACAGATGTTGCCAGCCAAGCTCATGTCCTGTTTCTCTCAGGGCCTCTCCAGATAGCCCTTGAAGTTCCTGTCTGAGCAGGCAGGGCCACCCCGCATCCACTGTCCCCTAACTTGAGCTCAAGGGCCCCACCTTCTCCTGTCGCTAGGCAATTTAGTCTCAGTGCCCAGAGAATGTAAAAATTAATTAAAGTGGTGATGGTGAAGCAGATCGACTTGAACCAGGAAAATCAGCTTTTAATTGAAAAGTGAAATGCCCCTTCCTGAGTCCCCATGAGCTTGGAGAATAAGCAGCTGCTTCGTGGGCATTGGAACGCTCAGGTCACGGCAGTGAGAGGCCTGTGGGCCCTGGGGGGTGGGGGTGCAGTGCCTTTGGCCTCAGGGGTAGGGGGCCAGGGGCTACTTGTGGGCCCTGGTGGGTGAGGAGAATGGTAGTGAGACCTGGGGGATGAGGGGGTTGCTTGTGGACCCTGGTTTCCAGGCCAACACAGAGGCATCACCTCCCAGCTCTGGTCTGTGTACAGGTTCAACTCTGTGCTGGGCCCGGGAGGAAGTCTAGTCCTGCTGTCTGGGGTGCAGGGAAGGGTCCCGGTGACTCTCAGACCGGGGACCAAATCCACCTCCATCCCTACCTGCTGCCCAGAAACCATGTGCCTGGACGGCCGGGAGGCTGGTGGTTTGGCACTGCTGACATTGTGGTCAGCAGCCGAAGGCGAAGCCAGTGCCCCGGCGCTCCGATTGCACGTGTCTGCCATGTGGTGGGGACCTGTCCAGCTGCTGACAGACACCTGGTCACTTTTCATCTTTTTGCCATTGGCCATTGAGCTGCCAAGGACGGGGGCTGCGAGGACCTGTTTCCACCCTGTCTTCTTGTCTCCAGGTCTTCACTTGGGAGTTGAATGGCTGGGTCAAGTGCCAATTCTACATCCCAGTTCTTTCTTGTCCACCCTGGGTGCATTGACCATATGCTTGACACAGTATCAAGTGACACTTTGGACCCGTGGTCTTAACGCTCCTGGAAATAGTCTTTTCTCTCTTTAAAACATTTTTATTGGGGACTCCTATCACTCTTATAACAATCCATACATCCATGTGTCATTTGTACATATGTTGCCATCATCCTTTTCAAAACCTTTTCTTTCTACTTGAGCTGTTGGTGTTAGTTCCTCATTTTTTCCCTCTCTCCCTCCTCCCCCACTGCCCCTACCCCATGAACCCTTGATAAATTATGAACTATTATTATTTTATATCTTACACCGTTCACTGTCGCCCGTCACCCATGTTTTTGTTGTTTGTCAATCTCTGTGTGTGTGTGTGTTGTGTCGATCACTGAGATTGGTTCCCCCTTTCTCCCTCTTCTCCCCCCTCCTTACCTTACCCTCATGGTGCCGCTACTCCCATGACTGTTCCTGAGAGGTCTACCTCTCCTGGATTCCATGTGTCGAGAGCTCTTATCTGTACCAGTGTACATGCTCCGGTCTAGCCAATTTGCAAGGTAGAACTGGGGTCATGATGGGGGTGGGAGGGAAGCATTAAATAGCTAGAAGACTGCTGTACACTTCACTAGCACTGTACTGCACCTTGGCTGACTTGTCCGTTCCTTGTGACCTTTCTGTGAGGAGAAGTCCAATTGTCAACATCCAAGTTTTGAGGAACTGCCAAACTGTCTTGAACAACCACACCCTTTTACAGGTCCCCTCCTCCCCCACCATACACACGCACCTCAGTAAAGGATGGGCGTGCCAATCTCTCCAGCCCTCCCAGCGTGTGTGTTCTCTGGGCTCCTGGGGACAGGAAGGGGAGGATTAGTTCCTGGTGGTTTGGATGTGCACGTGCTGCAGAAGATGTGAAAGCACCAGGCACTCCTCAAAAGAGACACCTATCTGGCTCGAAGAAGCAAGGCCAGAGAGCACCCTAGAGGTGAGGATGGTGAGACTTTGTCTCACTTACTTGGGACACATTGTCAGGCGAGGCCAGTCCCTGGAGAAGAACACTGTGCTTGATAAAGTGGACCAAGATGGGCATGGGAGATTAATGGGGAGGACGGCGCAGGGAGGCGCAGTGTTTCCTTCTGTGGTGAATCAGAACCGATTGGATAGCACCTGTGGTAGTGACATCATCTGTGGTCAATTTGAGAATGAAGCGTGAAGGGGTGGAGTTGAGCCTGTCAATCAGGTCACAGTTTGATGACCTCATTTGGAGGTCCTAAGGAGATAAATAGTCCGCTGGACACAGGCTCACACCCTGCAAGACACTCCTGATGATGAGTCTGATGGAGCCGTGCGGATGCAGACCGTGCCCTGGTGCTTAAGGAGCCACCTGGAGACCCGCACCATCACTGAGACGCTTCCACCCCCACTGGTTCCACAGGACTTTCCACCCACTGGTCTGTGATCTTGCTGCATTCGGTGTCATTGCATGTGTTTTGTGAGTCTGAAGAGGAATTTATAGGTCGGTATCAGACCTATGGTTAACATTGGCCTTATGGACTCAATGGGCTGGGATGTTTTCTCAATCTTCAATTGCTCCCATACATACAGTTCTTTCTTTTCTTTTTTTTAAGTTACTTTTTCATACTGAAAGTACTCTATTGGGGGGGCATCACTGCCCTCTGGTGGTCGTGGGAGCTACCCAGCACTGCTCCTGAGAGCAGCTGCTGGATTTGAACTGCCAATCCCGTGGGCCGCAGTCCCGCACTCAACCTCTTAGGCCACTGGGGCTCAGCCCGCTTCATTTCTTTCTTAACTTTTTCCCCCTGCATCACTACCCTGGTGGGAGCAGGAAGCCCAGCCTTGCTCCTGGAGAGCTGCAGCTGGATTTGAACCATCAGCCTTGTTGGCTGCAGCCCCGCACACAACCGCTGCACCACCAGGGCTCAGCTACAGTTCTCTTATACACATATGAGTGTCTATGAATTTGTCTCTCTTGTCTACCCTGACTAGCACAGCACCCCCAATGACACTGCTACCTAAAGAGCAAGACCCTTCCAGAGAGGGGCTGGCACTGTGGCTACAGCTGTGGGCTCTGCCATCACCATGAATGTGGGGCTGGCGCAGGGCCAGTGGCATGTCTCTCGGCTGTGCAGTGGCTCACAGCGAGTCCCACTGAGGTGAGCGCACCTCAGTGACATGTGCCACTCCTGTCTTTTCATGTCCTCCCCTGTGAACTGTCTGCTCAGGCCCTTGGCTGTTTTCTGATGGGGTTGCCTGTCTTTTTTTTGTTTGTCAGCTGGTGTTCTTTATATGGTGCTCTTAGACTCTTATCAGATACTGGGGCCCTAGACAGCTTCTCCCACTCTGTAGGGTGTATCTTCATGTGGCTGGCACATTTTTCTGACACACAGGCATTTTTCCATATGAATAATGAGACGTTTGCCTCCGGCTCTTCATGCTCTTGGTATCACAAACGCATGGATTTTTAAAACATGAACTATGCTCAGACTCCTCTGTGATCCCAGATGTCCCAACAGCTCTCACTGAGGGTACAGGTGCTCATGGGGAGACAGGCGGTGGGTCCAACAGACTTCAGCATGGCTTTGAAGCGTATTAACCACCATAATGTGGACACCCCTCAGGAAAGAGCAGGGTGTGTGTGCGCGCAGGTGTGTAATGTGTGCGTGTGTGCGTGTGCGCACTCACATACATGCCAGTGACCATTCCCCATCCTCCCAGAAGTGCTGGCTAAACTGCGTGTTTATACGCATTAGGGCTTTCCGAGTGGAGTACACTTCCCAACAAGGCCCCTGCGACGCCGACTGTGGACGTGAAGCGATGATCTCGGCTCAGTGTTGTCCGTCTGCGGCACTGGGCCTGGATAGAGAAGGATGCTTTCTCTACAAATGGACCCTTTCTTGAGACCACTGGCTAACTCCCACCTTGGTCACAGGATGTGGGGACACTCTGATCCTTCTCCCAGGACATCCAAGGCTGCCAGGCCTGCTGAGCCTGCCCCATGGGGGCGGGGCAGTGGTGCTGGCCTTCATTTCCTCGGGACCTGCTGGGATGTCCCCTCATGGGCTGGATGCTGCCTGGGTGGGACATGGTGGGGGCAGAATTCCAGGTGGTCTCAGGGAATGGCTGAGTTCAAATCCAGGAGATGTACACCAGGCAGTGGACACTCAGCTCAGAGGGCCTGATTAAATCACAGGTCAGTGATCTCAACAAACTTGACCCATGTGAGATGCTCAAGACAGTCTGTGCCAAAGGATTGGGTCAGATCTGTTGGGGGAACAGTTTGCAGCCACTGTGACCCCAGAACCTTTGGTCCTCATTCTAGGGTGACTCTAACTGATCTCCTGTGGCCCCCCTCCCCACTCTGTGGCCATAGAGAGTGCTGCGCACCTGGCTCCCTTCACGCCCGAGTGCTCCTGTCTCCCCCACCCCGTGGGTGCACCTGCTGGCCCTGGGAGGAAGGAGGCACCAACACCTTGTCCAAAGCTCCCTGTCCAGCTGGATCAGTTAGCAAATGACAACTCCCTGGTCTCTTCTACCCTGACTTGGAACAACACAGGCAGGAAGCATCGTAATTGCATTAGGGACGACCGGGCTGCCATTGGCTTTTGGTTAATGGAGTAAGTTATAATTTTGCACTCTAAAGTATCAGCATCCATCCAAAATGAGTGCATTAAAAGCAATTAGTGTAGATTATGGATTTGAAATGAAGAAGGGAATCTATTAATATGTCTAATTACTATGTTAATTAGACGCCGGTGCCACAATATTTCACACCTAAATGTTAATGTTGATGAAGCTGTAATTATTATTATTATTATTTTAGGGTGTGCAAAATGAACCCTGCTTATTTGCTGGCTGAGAGAGAACGAGCGTTTGCCCTGCCCCTGGAGTGTGTGAGGGGAGAGGTCTGCACCCACCAGGGCCAGATTCGGGCATGTTGAGGGCCCTTACATAGATGTGGCTATATGGTTATACATTTGCCCGCATGCATGCATAGACCCATGTAAGTTTGTGCCTCTAGTCTGCTTACGCATGTGTTCAAATGGGATATGAAATTAGAAACAAACGTGCTTGCTGTCGGGACAACTGGGACTCATAGCCACCCTCCAGGACAGACAGACCTGCTCCTCTGGGGTCTGAGGCTGTGCTTCTTTATGGAAGCCAATGTCTTATCTTTCTTCCTTAGAACAGGGGGTGGGTTTGAACTGTGTATCTTTCAGTGAAGAGTTCAGCCCCCTGTGACACCCATGCTCCTTGAGTTCCATCTGGGCAGCTACTTCTAGGGAAGGGCATAGACTCTGCTGCAGAGGCTTGGGGGATTGCATGCTAGTTCAATTCATTTCCTTGAGGATTTGTTCAATTTCCTTACAGGAGAGACATAAACATTCTGATAAAATATAAATGCAATGCTCTGATAAGGGCCCTTGTTGCCTTCGTGGAAGCTGGATTCAGAAGCGCACTCCTTGTTGCAAAGCAGGCGTCCCTGGTGCGCGGTGAACACACGGTGCGTGTGGGCCCTCGCTAATGCGCACAAAGTGACCCACGCCAAGGCTGGCGAGGCAGGCGCCAGGGACACCTGAGCGCAAACTCCCCTTTAGATCACTGCGCATCTTTCCCCGCTTGCTCAGACGTCTGCAAGGGCAGTATTAGGTTAGATTACGCGCCAGCGTTAAGGTTGTTAGACGGCGTCGATGTGGATGCCAAGCGCGTTTTAAAGTTAGTTATAAATATTACTGTTACTGCACTTTGGACATCGCTCGGGGCCTGTTACCATGACTGGACCCAGTGCGCCTGCCCAGAGGTTGTGGACCAACTCCGGGGCTGCAGGTGCTCCAGGCTGTCCACCAGGACGAGGCAGCATTGTCCACCCTCCTGGCCGAGCACTGGTGGGCACATGTGTGCACAAGAAGCCCTTCTCAAAGTGGATCCGAGGCGGATAGCCTGCCAGCATCATTGTGACAGCTTGTGTCAGGGGCACAGCGAGAGGTCAGCTTGACAGCCCACCCCGCCCCACTTCTTGTTCATTAGAAAAAAAGCAGTCTTTCCCCTAGGAACCCACCAGGTGGGTGAGGGGTAGGAGGGGGTAAAGAGAGATTCAAATTCATGGGAAAGGGGAAAAGGACACGCATTCTGGCAGAGTGTTGATGCGGCAGGGGCTTCTGGTCTACCCTGTCTCAGCCCCAGCGACCTGCATTTCCTGCACACGCACACTGGACTGCAGGCAGTTCCCTTAGTGCCTGCTGTGTCCTCCCCTGGGGACTCGCACCTTGCCTGTGTCCTGTCTGCTTTGTTGGTGCCCTAAGCTCGAGCTTACCTGGCTCATTGGGTAATCCGTCCCTGCTGCCCACTGCCTGCCTCCCAGGCATGGGCTGACCTAGAAAACACCCACACAGACAAGTACTGCTCTTGGGAAACCAGGCAAACACGTTTGGTGTCACATGCTGCCTGCTCAGACAGTACCACCGGGGGTGTCAGCACAAGGTCTTCTTAAAGAGGACCCTTCTAGCCCTTATCTAGGAGCTCTGGGGGCACTGGGGGACAAGCTAGGCTGCTAACCATAAGGGGGATGTTTCAAGCCCCCTAGCCGCTTCCCGGGAGAAAGGCGAGGCTTTTTGCTCCCTGGAGGAGTCAGTCACGCCTTGGAGGTGCCGTGGGGTGGTTCTGCTCCGTGACCCAGAATTGACTCAGTGGCAGTCAGCTTGGTGTCTGAGACTCTAACACGGGCACCCGTCAGTTCTGCTGTCCCACGGGGTGTCACATGAGCCCTCTGAGAAGCAGTCAGGGGTGTCCTCACCACCATCCAGAAAAAGGACCCTTGAACAGATGCATCCTCTGACCCTGCAGTCCCTGATGGCGCCCACAGAGAACGGGGAGTCAGAGCAGCGGCTCTCTGACCAGGGAGGAGGAATGCTGAGGGTCTTTGGGTAGGGGATGGGTTGGCACAGCGGGGTGACCTTTGGTGTAGCTCCTTGAAAACAGAGTTCGGTATTGCTGGCTGGAGTGGAACCCAGGGGTTGAGCATGTGCGAGAGGTGCTGCTGGGGAGCACAGTGGAGAAGAGACTGTCCCTCATCCTGACCATTTCCGATCCCGACTCGTAACCCCACCCCTGTGAGTGCTGGCTGGGTTCTGGGTAGCTGTGGCCAGGCTGTGTGGGACCCAGCAGAGAAGCAGAGGGTGCCAGTGGGTGGGAGTGGTTAGAATTGGAACTGAGAAGCAACACAAACACACTCTGAACTTGGGGGTTCTTTCTGAAAGCTTGGAATGTTGGCGACAAGGGCCTTGGGGTGCATGAGTGCCTAGACTGCTGTCCCGGCTGGAGGTGAGGATGGAAAGAGGGTAGATGCCGCTGCTCCAAGCTGACCAGTGTCACTCACCCAGCCATCCCCTGCCTGCCCACTCTTCCCCCAGCAGGCCCCTCCCTGTCTCCGCAGCCTGGACCCTGAGGAACTCTACCTTTCTGAGGACAGCATGATGAGTGAGCCTGCGGCCAGGCACCAGGGACTGGGCTGTGTTTGTCACTCCCCCTACTCCCCACAGGGCGTTCAACTAAGCAGCTGTAAGCATGCCTCACTGCCCTGGGGTGGGGGTGGGGGAGTCTGAAGAACTGCCTATTTGCAGGGAATGGCTCGTAGCATTTAAAAGTCAGAAACTACATTAGGCAAACATGAGAAAAGGAGAATCCTCCAGCAGACCAATGTGTCTAACATCAGGGAGGGGATCTGGGGACTGCTGGGAGGGTCCCGACTTCGTGATGGCAGCAGGCTCTTTCTGGCTGGAGCTGATGGACCATTGAAGGTAGATGTTCCATGAAGGGTTGGGCATTCAAGTCTCCCAGAGTCACCCAGAAGGAAAGCTTGGGCATGTGTTCTAGCTGGGCAGCCATCAAGGGCACAGTGAGGCAAATGGTCCCCGGGGGCTGAAAGGGACTTGAAGGGGCCTGGAATGTGCCAGGAAGACTGGCTACCTAATCCAGAAGCATAAAGCAGGG